>UCOK01006004.1:0-140487 GCA_900474325.1 Synergus umbraculus | reverse complement strand
ATAATTTATAATTTATTTATTTTTATAATTTTCATCTGTAGATCAAAATGATAACTTCAGATTTCCTATAATCGAATTTTTTTTCTCCGGTATATAATACATATCTGAACTTTTAATAATTAAAGTCACGTAATCTTCGGCGTAATGTGCTAAAAAGTAGTGATATAACACTAAATGCTGCTGCAGAAAGCTTACATAATGAATTCAGATTGGTACTTAGCAGACATACAATACGGGACGTCACTTCCATGCTCATCGCAGATTTTACGAGATAATCGTAAATAAATTGAAAATTTACCATATTATAATGGACAGCATTTTAATGCTTGTCAGAAAATTTTTCAAGCATGAACAATTTAGTACATACTTGAAAGTTATTATAATACAGGAATTTATTAATAATTTAGTATTTCAGGGTGTCTACTCAAATTCTGAAAAAAATCCCTTGATAATATTTCAAGTTTTTTCAAATTATCTCAAGATCTTTCCAGATATATAAGCATCGTTAATATTTTTAATCTAGATGTCAAAAAAATGTTATAAACACAAATAAAGTTGCAAGTAACATTGACTTATGATTATACTACAAAAGTACATACTTCTCGAGGTAAAAAAAAACAAGTTTTTTTTATGAAAACAGTATAAATTTTTCATAAAAAATATAATAAGTATGAGTAGACACCCATTTTTATAACAGACTGTGTAATGAACTTGTGATTTGTGGGAATATAATTTTTATAAATATATTCTTCAGCAAAACGATTGATGATACGATTAAACATTGATGGGATATCGACATAATTAGTTAAAAGCGAATTTCACGTGTCGCACTAATTTAACATTCAATTAAAGAAGAAATTGAATGAAAATAGTCACACATTTGACTATAAAAGGCAAATACCAATAAGTTCTGACAAATACATAAATGTATTAGCGGTTTCTGATGTACATATGTATATAACATATTGTGGTCCTCGGAATTCCCTCCACATGTATACTCATTATATGCTGCTTCCGCCGCAGTACGCCAGAGGATGGAGAAAAGCATCGACTCGCGTCAGTCGCCAACTACTGCTGAACATGTACTGAACTGTCAAACTCACACAGTATTATACCAACGTCCACCCACTAAAGAGCAGAATGCGAGAGAGTCGTCAATCCTCTCTCACGAAGAAGTTTTATCGATTAAATGAGCCCTTTTGAAGCTACAGTGACACGTTCATGTGAAATAAATCCTCGTGTCACTGTCATAGAGTTTATTATCAGTGAATAATCATTTCAGCCAATAAAAGCACGGTGTCTTTCTAACAATAAAGCACTTGTCGATCCGAAGTCGCGCCGGTTCCACGACAAATACATGCAAAGTGGAAATGATCCTACGTCGCAAGTCTTCACATAGGCATAATTGTAACTGCCCTTGCCATCATCATTGCTCAACTGGATGTGCAGGTGTGATATTATTTTCAAAATATAATGCAATTAGCATGCGCTCTTATTATTCAGGTGATGCATAAAAGAAAAATATATGCGCGAATTTTGACGTATTGCCGACCTACGATAAGCGAATTATTGATTTACTCTGAGTCACGACAATGCTTTGTTGCTACGCGATGAGGAGGTTCAGCAATTTATTTTTGGGAATTATAATTTGAGTTAGAGGATATAAGTTTTGCAGGGATGAATAGATATTTTAATTGGCATTGAGAGCTTCAGAAACAGTGACAATTATTGTGTGTTGTCAGCGTTATATACATATGTAAAGAAATATGTAAAATAGTGTTTTATGCGTTGACGCAGAATTGCAAAAATTTGCAATTAAGTTTCTAAAGTTTTTTTTAAATTTTGGATTTTCTTAGGCAGTTTATCTGATTTTACAGTTTGTCGTGGAATTTTAATGAATTTCAAGGAGTGTTCTAAGAATTTTGTTAAATTTTGAGGGAGTTTAGGAATTGTGGATTTTTAAACGATATCAATTTAAAATGATATTAGAATGTTTGTTTAAATTAGTGTAAATGTAATATTGTTAATATTTCTTTCCCATTTATATCCTTTAGTAATTTTATTTTTGATATCTATAATATATTTCACAATTTGAATTTCTATGTATGAAATGCAAAACTCAAAGGTTTTGAACTTAAAAGCTTGACATATGTTGACAAAATCGACCCTGTGAAACAAAAACGAGATATATGGCTCGTTTGTTAACACTCATTCAATAAAAATATAAAATGTGATTCCAAGAATATTAATTAAACAATTGTCACTCAACTTGACACCTAAAATTTAAATTGCAATGTTTACATCACTGTTCATCGAACTTAAAGAGCCTCCACTATATTTCCCTTTCCGTATTTGCGCGCTTCTTACGATGTTTCAGTGCCGTATAAAAAATTTGTATAAATCAATAAGAAGTATGCAAATCAATAAGTAGCATTTTTCACTGCCACTAAAAACTATAAACCCTCTGAAATTTCATGTCAATTTTACTCTTTTTATTAAAATAAAAATGCAAAATTACAACTTTAGGTATAAAAATCTTTGAAATGCTCCATACATTTTCTAGAATATCTGCGCAGTCCCCTGAATTTCATACGGCCCTGATAAGACACCCCCTCCATGACCCCCTCCCAGTTCAGATTATGGATGCCGTGCGCCATATCGTTCCGAACAATACATCGTATTTCCTCGTTGATTTTTCGAGATATAAACTACTTTTCTTGAAAAAACAGTGCTGCAATCAATGCCATTTTTATCCTAAATCTGGAATTACTTTTCCATCCGGAAAAATTGAGGATATCAACTTAAAGAGAGGTATGTGAAACTCAATATATTCTAAGGCCATAAAGGCCAGAATCGCGAAAGATATTTGACATGCGACTTTCGACCTTGTCGCAGAGCGAATTATAAAATTTATAAATGTTTGATTTAAGGGTCTAAAATGTTGGATAGTACGACACGTTTTGTGAAAGATAAGGATTTACATCTTTCCAATAAAAACCTTAAAATTCTACTACTGAATGACATTTCAAGTGATTGTGTGGTCAGAAATTGAAAACATTTTAGGCCCTGTCTGAAATTACATATCTTTAGACAAGAAAGAAAAACAGATTTTATTACTGATTTTTATATATTCGAAATAAAAAAATTAGAATACACTATGTCACAATTGTTGTAATTTTACTTATAAAATTTATAAAAAACTGTTTCAGTTACAAGTGAGTGAAAATTACGAATTGCAACTTATTGGGAAAATCTCTTATTGCCTTGGATATTTAAAAATTGTATCTGAATACAATAGACAATGACTTCAAATAAATTAGAAGACATACAAGCGACAGACTCTGGGGATTATGAAGATATACAAATAAAAGAAAACGTCGAATTTCCAATGGAAAATAATGATGAGGCTGAGAATAGAGAAGACAATGCAGACAACGATGCTGAAGAAAATGTCAGTGGAGTAAGTATTTTAGAATATCTATCTGCATTTATTATTAAGTGAGTTAATTTTTAAAAAACTTTGTATTTGTTTTGTTTAAACAACAAATTATTATCCGCGTATGTAGCTCTAAATAAATAACTAATTCAGATCAATTTTTGTTTTCAGACAGTGAAAAAAGTTGCAACGAAGCGAAAAAGGCCGAATAAAGGAAAGTCAAAAAAAGCAAAGACATCAGAGGAATCTGATTACGACCCAACGAAACTGGAAGACTGCCCTGATCAAGTTTTGGATCGTTTCCAGCGAGGATGTGAATGCCATGACGAAAACTGCTTCAAAGGACTCAGTCCTGAGTCAGTTTATCGCCACAGATTAAATATTGCAGACCTAACGAAGGCAGAACATGACATGTATTTGATGGGTGTGACAATGGCTTGTCTAACAAATCCCTACGAAACAGCCAGACACACAGAGAGGAGAAGGCTGCGAGCTCACTATGTTTATCAAGGACGAAGAGTTTGCTTGGATGCTTTTCTCTATCTAGAAAATTGCACCCACTACCAAGTCAAAAGAATCCGGAAACACGTAATGACTCATGGAGTCACGCCAAGGGTTCATGGGAATTATGGAAAAGTACCTCACAATACTTTCTCTCTGGACATCTACAAAAGTGCTACAGAATTTTTAAAAGATTTCATCAAGAAACAAGAACAAACACAAAAAACGAAGCTTGCTAAAAATGCTCCTTTGCATCTTTCTCCAGACATTACTCGTAAAACTGTACATGATTTATATACAGAATATTGTCAAAATATCTCGCCGAGTATCAAAGTCTTGGGTTATTCCACTTTTAGAGGTTTTATGAAAGTCCAGTTCCCTCAGATAAAATTTGCTAAACAAGAATTTACACCTAGGACACCAAATGTACAAGCTACAAAAACTGTGAAGAATGAAGTTGAAAAAAATGAAGCTAGTGAAGTTTCAGAATGTACGCAAGTTATTTCTACTAATGAAAATTTCGTACCAGTTGTTATTACCGGTGAAGGAGTTAATCAGAGTAATACCTATATTCTGACGCCAGTAACGAAATTCGAAGAAGGAGTCAACTATCATTTAAATGCTAATAATGTTTTAGTAAGCAAGGTTGGATTTCCTTTGACTCTCACCAACGTCAATCCGATAATTTAAAACGTGAAAGGTAGATGTATGATAAATATTCAGCTATTAAAAATCTTCAGGAGACAAAAGACAAGAATATTCTTTTTTCACTAGGCAGTGCAGTGCATCGCGAGACATTTGATACTCTTATCAATAAAAGAGACTGAATAAAAAGTTTAAAAAGTACACGAATCATTAATTCTAAACATCGTGTCGATTATTGGGGTTTTAAATGTTCAGCTAGTGATGCTATTGTTTTATAAACTTGAGTTATTCTATAATTCAAGATGAGATATTTTGTTTTGTAAAAAATGAACATTGTCAGATTCATTTTTATATCAAATTAGTATTATTTCATAAGAAACTAAATGTAGACTGTGTTAATAAATTTTAGTTATCTTTGGTAGTTGAAGCTTTTATATTTATTCTTTAACACTAATCTCCGTTCACTTTAAATCGCTTAATTCAGGTCAAAATATGCGGCACGTGAAACTTTTACATGGTCTTTTGAAATATGATACCCGACCTAATTACCCAAAAAATGTAATGTAGAAGAAAATGAATAATTGTCTTAAACGGGTATAACATGAATGAAAAAAACAGATAAATAATGTACTTCCTTTTGGGGAGAGAGGCATTGACCTTATATTTCTCTTCTGCCCTTAAACGTTCACATACCGAGCAGTAGGTATGATATTACGTTCCCTCTTTGTTAACTTAACTCTCCTCATTTGCATTTTTAAGCAAAAAGAATTCAAACGCGAGGGAAGAAGCCCAGACACTTAATTGAAGAGTTGAAAGGTTGCATGCATCTTTTTTCTTGGAATCCAGTCTTGTAATCCTGTCTGGTAAATTAATATCAGTGTTTCCCAACTCGCTCGTAACGAAAGAATTTATTTAATTGTAAAAATAAAATAAAATGTATCAAAAAATTGCTAGTACGTTAGAACTCATTTTGGGGAATGGTTAAAATATTGTGATACTGTTTTAGAGGTATTTCTCTAAGCAAAAGTTTTCTGAGCTTGACACATGTTTCTCCATTAATTATTGCTGAAAAATTAAGTGTTGTGAACCTTCTTTTGTTATAAAAAAACTGGAAAGAATTTTTTAGTCCTGTTTTGAAGAAATTTATGAAAATTTGATAGTTTTGATTCAATTTCAATGGATTACCAATTCTTCGTATGATTTTAATGAATTTCAAATATTTCTTGGAATTTAAAAGAATTTTAAAAAATTTCAAATGATATATACTTGGAATCATTTATTGTATTCATTGGAATTTAATTGTCTTTGATGAAAATAAAAAAGGACTAACCTGGGGACTAACTAAAAATGATTAAGTACTGTAATAACTGATAATGTTAAAACCGTGCTGAATTTAATACGTAATTCAGGAATTTTATGCAGAAATAAAAGGATTGAGAGCCTCTTATTTTACAGTTATATCAGCGATATCGTGGGTAAAACAGAGAACTGTTTCATATGGATGGAATCAGCAAGGTCACCTGAGTGCAACCTCAGATCAAGCACTTGCAGTCTACTACCAGAGTTCAAACTATCCCCGTCAAGTCGACGTTGCATACATACATAACTGTGAAGTGAAAAGCGCTCAAATCAAACCTATAATTTTAAACTTTATGTTATTATTTTCCACGAGTTCCCCATTCATGTTAACACGGTTAATAATAATTATCTTAAATGCGAGATATCTTAATACATAATAAGTTACCAAATGTCAACCAGTAAATCATGTGTGCATAATCTGCAAAAGATCTGTGTTGAGATTTGCATAAGATCCAAACTTGTATTTAGGAATCAAGTTATAATTAACGTTTAGAAATACATACTTTCTCTGCATTTTTAACTTTCTATGTAAGGGATCTATAGGTGATAAATAGGATTGATCAAAATGTTTATTAATCTGATTATTGGAATATTAAAACAAATTTGATTCTGAATAAATAGAATGCCAAAGTTTAGATTAATACGAAGTTAAATATTTTATGTTATTATTTATTAATTAGTTTTTTAAATTATTGGATTGCAGAAGATGTTGAGAGTATGACCGGTGAGATAGAAAACGGGGATCTAGCTGTTAGAGACGTTGCAGACCTCCTCCAACCACAATATGCTATCATTACTGGTAAGTTTATATATTTAATAATTAATAATAGATAAAAGTCACTCGGTTGGAATTTAGAAATGAAAAATGCTAGACAGAATTGCCTGTTTAGAATAAAGGACTATTTTAATCAGCAGATAAGTTATCGAGACTCTAAAATGGATAGTATTATTTAAATTGTTATGCAAAAAGTTAAATTGTACGATAATGATACATTAGTAGAGAAACAATATTTATTTTGTGATTTAGAAGTACAAATTCTGGAAATAAATAATAATGACACCTGCAGTCTAAAATGCAGCGAAAGCATGTTATGTGCGGCTAAGATGACCTTCGGATCTTATCTCAATAACATATTTCAAGTTATTTATGTAATAATTACCGCATCCTATAGTTCATGTCACCATTAAATAATTTTTATCTAACTTCTTTTTATTATAAAAAATAATTAACCCAATAAAGAAAAATAGAAATTTGGCCAAACAAATTGAATAAGTTTTAACGAAAAAATATTATCGATTGAGAAATAATAGGTCAAAATCGTATAAACAGCTAAAAGATAATTATCCTTAGAAGTGCACATTACACTTCAGTGGCTTCAATCGTGAGAAAACATTGAAACCTGTTGACATTCATTTAATCAATTATGACCGAGGGGTCTTGCAATCCCTTAAAATATTTAAAATCTTTTGAAATTATTTGAGATATCTTCAAATTCCTTAAAATTCCAAAAAATCCCTTGAAGTTCATTTAAAATTCCGTAAACAGAAAGAAAGATCTTTTGAAATCTAATTGCAAATTAATTCTTCTGAAATAATTTTTTAAAAACTTATTAATCTTTTTCAGGTGGCAAAACAAGAGAGGGGTGTCCAATAGTCACGTTTCCTGATCATGGCAATTTCCACAATCTTTCAGACTTGGACTATCAACGTCTTATGCTTTACCTCACTTCTGTACCAACGTAAGCAAAATTCCATTAAACTATAGTCATACAAATATCATAGATAAAAAGGCAATATTTTGTATGATATTTTTTTGCAGTTTACAAGAAGCGGACTTGGGATTCCATTTAATAATCGATCGCAGAAACGACAAATGGAATTCCGTTAAAACAGTCCTCTTAAAAATTTCGGTAAGTATGTTTTCTATTACTTTAAAAGATTAATTTAATGGCACTTCTAAACGATAACTATTGTTTATCAAGGCTTTCTTCCCTGGATTGGTGCACGTAGCTTACGTTTTACGTCCGGCTGGTTTTCTCCAAAAAGCCATTTCAGAAGTCTCGAATAAATTATTTCGAGAGGATTTCAAGTTTAGGGTCATAGTCCTAGCCAACATCGTTGAACTTTCCGATTTTGTGGATAAAGATCAACTGACAGAAGAGCTTGGAGGTGATTTACAATACTGTCACCACACTTGGATACAAAATCGAATTGTGAGTTTAATTTTATCTAAATTAATATTAGTGAACTGATCACCTCTCAACTATAATTATTATAAATTATCATTCATCTTTTGACAGAATTTAGAAAAATTTTCATCAATGACACAAGACGTTTCCTTAGCTCTTGATTCTTTCACTCGACGTTTGGCAGAAATTGAATTTCCCAATAACACTATTGCAACAACTACTCTATTAAATCAACAACAGATTGAATATAACGAATTAAAAGAAGAAATTATAGCAGCTGCTCGTAATGGAGAAGCGTTGCTTGATAGCATTCGTCAACTAACTGGAAAAGGAACTGCTGATCGTTTAGGAAATGTCGCAGCAATTGAAAGGTTGCTGATTTAAAAACTAATCAGGGGGTCAATTATGTAACTTTCCCATTTTATAAGATTTTAAATATTTTAAAAGATTAAAAAACTTTCTCTTTGACGTTTAAATTGTCAAAGTTACACTACGAGAATTTAAGAACAATGGGAAAATGAGAAAATTATATGATTGACCCCCATAATCTGAATCCCATTCAATAGTTCAATGTAAATTAATTTGATCTTAAATTCTTGTTTGTATTAATTAGATTACTTGTACAATTGGAAGAAACGGAAAGAACCTTTGACTTATTTTGGTCTCACCATAGTTCTCGTTTGAGGCATTGCCTCGCCCTTCGACAATTCGAGCAAGATTTTAGAGAACTACAGGCAAATTTAGATCAACATCTAAAAACCGTTGAAGAAATGACGGAGGTTGGAGAAACGCAATCTAGGGTTGATCAACTTCTGCGGGATACTTCTACTTTTCAAAGGATATGCAGGGTAAGATTCAAAATTTATCAGAAAGATCATTACACATTTTCAAACACTTCACATGATACTTGAGGAAAATCAAAGTCACTGTCTGATCGATATAAATGGAAACATGGGCGGCGCTACCAAGCATTGTAATTAGCAAAAACTCGAATCCAAATTTTCCAGATTAGGGAATTCTCTAGTTCAAAATTTGAAGATTTTGGAAAAACAAAATTTTAATTGAAAAATTCGTGATATGGTACGTTAAAACTCATTTTGATGAATGGTTAAAATATTGTATTTACTAGCAGAAATTTACCCGGCGTTTCCCGGGTAAAATTTATGTAGCGGTGTCCATGAAACAAAATAAAGATTAATCATTTGAGAAAATTGTCTGATTACGCACTTAATGCAATGCAAAGTACCTTATTCAAACCAAATATGTATGTCTGATAATATGAGATTTTTAACAAGATGAAGAACCAAATATTAATGAGAAGATATTTGAGATAATTTGGTTTGAGTAATTTGTTTTTAATCACACTATGCACATCACGCACAGATGTTACTTTGCACCGCTTTCCTCATTTTGTCGATAGTCCTATTTGTTGCATACCATGTGGATTTGGGTCTTGGTAAGCAATCCACTTAAGGAAATTAATCTATTCTATTAGAACCATGGTGTCCAACGAGAAAAAAATTATAGAAACTAGTTTAATTAAAACTAGAGTTCTTATCAAACAAATTTCATCACGCAAAATTAATTTTATGGATCTTTAAAATTTTACCGCTGAAAAATTATAAATAATAATCTGCAGTTCAAAAATTGAAAAATTAAAAATTATGTTTTAGAGGTTGTTCAACGTTCAAATGAACGAAATATTTTTTCCAATCCTATTTTATCCATTGATATTTTAAAACTGTTCTAATTTAAAATGCAATCAATACAAAAATTGTTTCATTTGAATGTTCAGTACTTCCACCACATTAAAAATTAGAAATCGCTGGACACTATGGATAAGGTCAACAATATTTATCAAATATCTCTGAGAAATGCGTTGGACTATGTTTCTATAAAAATTAGAAATTTTTTAATACTTCGAGTTAAATCTCTATTGTCAGTATTTGTACTAAAATACATAGTAAAATCCTATTAGAAGTAGAATTAGAATAGATCCGAATCATAAAAAATCCTAAGAGAAAAGTTTCAAATAGGGATTTAATTCGTATTTACTATCGGCATGAAACTTATGGGAATGATCGTGTTTTTTGTATCGCACTGAGCTCTGCACGTAAAAATAGAACATTATTATTTTCCAACAGACATGGGCGGCACTAAACAAACTAAACTACTTTTTTTGATCCTTTTAAAAACACTTTAAAAAATCTTAAAATCTTTTGAAATCTCTGGAAAATCCTTAAACTATTTTGAACTCTTTTATATCCAAATATCTCACGAATTTTTCCATTAAAATTTATTTTTTCAAAATTTTCAAATTCTGAACTAGGAAATTCTTCAGTTCAGAAAATGTGGACTCGAGTTTTTGCTTATTTCAATGCATGGTAGAGCCGCTCATGCCAAAAGAGAGTTTCTCTTTAAAATGTAATCAATTTAATATTTATGAAGCAAGATTCAAAATTTATCAATCAAGAAAGTTGTGTATTGATTTAAGTAAAGTAACTTTCTATACAGTAGCCGCCTTTCTCTTTATTATACGAATCAATCTCATGGGATATTTTTAAATGCACAATTGTGCATTTGTAGGGAGACATAGATCGAGCAGAGGAGGTTATCACTGCTGGCCAGCAGTTACTTTCTGGAAGACATCAGTGTCCAGCTGAAGTTGTGGAACCAAAATGTGCAGAGTTGCAGAGAGTTTGTACGATTTTGAGTCAAAGACTCGAAAGGCGACTTCTTACACTGACAAAATGTCGAGAACTTATGGAAAGGATCGACAAGGTAAGAGAAAGTAACAAATTAAGACCTAACGAATAGGAATTAAGACTTTCAAATAATATTTCATAGGCAAATACGTGGTGTACAAGAGGAATAGAATTACTAGCAGCACAAACTAGTACAACACCAGCAGACCAGGCTCTTCAAGAACTTCAACAACTGATAGAAGCAGCAGAAGAATTTCATCACCCACGATGCATCTTTCAAGATTCTATTATGCCAGAGACCAAAGCTCTCGTCACTCAAGTTAATACTTTTTCCATCAATAGTAGTTATACATTTTTTTTAAATACTTTTAAAATTGTTCGCACTTCGAGAAAATTTTTTTAAATTCTCGAAATTTCATGAAAGCTTTTAAATTTTGTTAAATTTCTTAACATTCTTTGAAATCTCTTAAAACCTTATAAAACTTAAAACCTTAGAATGACCAAAAGATAGAATTGGATTCTTGGTCACCTTAAGAATGATAGGAATACTTGGTCGTCCCAGTGCTATGCTTAAGGTGGCCAGGTTTTTTTTAACTTTTACCTTAGTTAAAAATTCGAAAAAAAATTCCTATAGGTTTTGCAAAGGATAGAAGATGTTTCGATGATGTGCGACAAGAGAATAGTGGCATTAAAACAGCAGCTACTAAAACCAGCAAGACCAGTTCAAACCGTAACCCCAGAGCCTGCGAAACCACTTCAAGCGGCACCACAAATCATCAAGCCTGGAAGGATTCTAAGAAAAGCTAACACGATGCCAAAGGTACTTTTTATTCCCTTCAATGAATAACAACACAATTAATTTTGAATTTCTAAAAAAATAAATTCTATTCTTAAAGATGGAAATGTGTCCAATTGAGGGAGAAACTTCGTCACCAGAAAGTGAACCTCGAGATGTGGAAGCTCTAAAGTTAAAACGAGGACATGTTCTTGCAGAGCTGTTAGAAACTGAACGTATTTATGTATCAGAACTTGGATCTATAATCAAAGGCTACAAAATGGAATTGATGAACGAGGCTATGTCTCATTTGGTTCCTGCCGCCTTGGTCGGTAAAGCTGATGTTCTATTCGGAAATTTGGAAGACATTTTTATATTCCACGGGGAAACTTTTTTGAGGGATTTGGAAAACTGTGTTTCGAACACGGAACTTGTCGCCTTGTGCTTTGTTCAAAGGGTAATTTTAGATTTTATTCTTAATAATTAGAAATCAGGAAAGGGAATGAAGTACTGTAAATTTGAATATTATTATAGCGAGAAGTGTTCTTCAGGCTGTACAGTTACTACTGCCAAAACATTCCAAGATCTGAAATGCTGCGTGAGCAAATCCAAAATGAGCCTCAATTTCTTGTAACTTGTCAGCAAAAGTTAGGACACAAATTACCTTTGGCAGCCTATCTTCTTAAACCTGTGCAACGGATAACGAAATACCAACTTTTATTAAAGGACCTTTTAAAATATAGCGAAGAACAATCTTGCTGTACAGAATTGCAAGAGGCTTTGGATTGTATGCTTATTGTCTTAAAATGTGTCAATGACAGTATGCATCAGACTGCCATCACTGGATTTGGAGTGAGTAGATCAACAATTCTAAAAAGAGCGTGTGATTATATTGAATAAGCTTCTTTATAATCAAGCAAAATCGTAGTCTCAAAGTTGTTATGATTGGATTATTTCTGAGCCTAAATTGAAAATAGTAAGAATAAAAATTGATCTAATTATTACAGGGAGACTTAAGTGCACAAGGAGAATTATTACTGCAGGGTTCATTTAGTGTTTGGAGCAGTTGTAAAAGAGAACGATTGCTTAGACTAAAACCATCCCAGCGACACATTTTTTTGTACGAGAAGGCTATTATATTTTGTAAACACAGTAAGCCTCAAGCGCATAATAAGGCGACCTACCATTTTAAAAGATACTTAAAGGTAAAATTGACTAAAGTCTGCATGCGAAAAATATTGAGCAATTCAGAATCAATAAAGTAATTTGAAAACTTTGTTTAAAGATGTCGCAGATTGGTTTAACCGAATCGGTAAAAGGGGACGGAAGAAGGTTCGAAATTTGGTTACAAGGCCGAGCCGAAGTTCATACCATTCAAGCATCGAGTATTGATGTTAAGCAATCTTGGGTGCGACAAATAAAAGGAGTTTTAATGTCACAATTAGCTGAACTCAAGGGCAAACAGTGCTCGGCCCTTGGAAAAATGAACCATAAGTATGTCTAATAAAAATTGTTTTTAATTTTTATTTACTTTGGAATTCTTACTGGCGGTATCAATAATTTTTTATAATTTTAGGCCTCTTCGGCAAACAATTTCGTGGGATGCTCAAAGCAGTCTTTCCGGATCACTACGTACTCTTTCTGTTGACGGAAGTAGTGTAATTTCACATATCACTGACGTTTCGCAATCAACAGAAGAAGACGTAGGATGGAGTTCGGAAAATACTAATAGTGACGAGGAAGATACGTTCAGTGAAAATCCAGGACCCGCTCCAGTGAGTTGCATTTTAATTGAATTTTATTTTATCTCTTGCACGCTTGAATTCAGAATTCGTGGAGTTTTTAAATTTTCAAGGAAGGAAAAATAGAAGAGTATTCTCTAGCAAACTTTTTTCTTTAAAATCTCCATCGTGCTTACCAGACCTGACGATTCGCAATTCAATCTAAATTATAAAATAAATTGAAAAACTTACGTGATTTTACAGGGAGGAAGATACGTGGCCCTGGCTGATTACTGTGCAGTTGGCCAATCCGAAGTAACGATGCGTGAAGGCGATAACTTGGAATTATTGAAAGTTGGGTGCGCAGGTTGGTGGTTCGTTAAATTAATCGGATCTGGAATTGAGGGCTGGGCTCCCGCTGCATATTTGGAACCAATTAGCCGGAAAACATCTCGCAGCTCGCAATCTGTAAATAGTCAGGACCCCATATGAAACAGGCGACTAACACACTAAGTTTTTCTTGGTGTGTTAGATTGATTAAATCTGAATAATGCAATCAATGCGATTCTTTTTTATGAGAAACAAAGCGCACTGTGCTATATTTTAAGAAGTGGATGAGAGTTTCAGTCAACAGGAACGTATTGTTAAGCAAAATGTAAGGAGGAACAAGTTTTCGAAAGACTCAAGAATCCTTAAAGGGTTACTGATAAAAGTTCAGGGTTAATGGTAACGATTCTGAAGGAAAAAACTTAGTCAAAGACCTAATAATGAAATGCAAAAACTATGATAACTGCCATATTGATGTACAAGAGAAATTTGCGATGGTCGGTTTTTTAGATATCTACATTGGTCAGAAATCACACCAGTTTTGAAGGCCCAACCGATCTATGGAAATCGGATTTTACAGCACTTTTCAGAAATTTCGTATCAGAGATACAAATAGTAATACATATAGAAAAATATGCGATATTAAATAATTCCTCAAATATCTAAAGTTAATAGTTACCCAGGTTTTGAATACTTGTGCATAATTTTTCAATAATGATGGCATAAAATGCTCAGAATGAAATTGCTGCTTTGCGTTCCAAGTGAAACACTTTTACCTGAATCATACCAAATGTTTGGCACTCGTGGTGTAAATAGTGGAACTTTACTTTAAACTAAGAATCATCCAGAGCTTGGGAATTACATTATACTGTTAAGTAATGAAAGAGAAAACAACAAATTTCGTGCATACCAAACAACTCGTTATCACAACCAGTGCCGGTATCCTTAGATCTCCAAGATCATAAGATGCTAGAATGTTAAGTCTACAAAATATTACAGTAAATATCCTGACGAAAGTTTCGGGTAGAAGAAATTCTACCCTTTTGAATCTATTTCACTCCGAATTTATATCCGTACCAAATAGTTTCATTCCAATTTAATCCAAAGTCGGATCAAATATTCCTATCCAAATGAATTCGATGTCGACCTAAGGATTCCTATAACATTTAATCCACTCTAATCCGAAGTAGAAACAAAAATGCCAAACCGATTGAATTCGACCCAATCCAATTTTGAAATAAGAATAAATTTCAATCCGAAGCTTTCGTCAGGGATAATCAGCTAGTACCAAGAAATGAGCAATACTGTAGTGAGTGTAGAGAATATAAATACATAGTATTTAGGACCATCTTGAATTGAGCAAAATGTGTGCAAAACTTATTATTTAATTATAAGGAAGATTGTATTTAATGAAAGGATTCACTCGATGAGAGAGTGGTCATAGTGAAAGATATTTAAAGAAAATGATATTTGAGAAGTTTGTGCAGGTTTTGATCGATTTTTGGGACATATTCCATTTTTTACTTGATCGTATATACGTTAGAGGAAATAGAGTCGAGAGAATTCATAATTAATATTCTAAATATTAATCTAAGACACAATATTTAATTTATTTTCCAATACTAATAAGTGGCATTATTGGTGGAGAAGTTTATTCCACTATTTTATAATTTAACGTTTAGCTTCCAATATGTATCTTACAGTTTTTTGTTTTTTTTAGTTAATTTTCTTAGAAATCTCTCCATTTTCTATAAAAGTCTATTTAATTTTCACACTTAAAAGCCAATGACTTACAACTGAACTGAAAAGGCAAACTGATTTACTTTGATGATTATTATCAAAATAAAATTCGAGCCTAATTTGTTGTTCTTCAGTGGAAAGATCTCAAGTGATGCAATTTCGAAATAGTATTTGAATTCTCGCCCAATTTTACACCGTCCTCTGCAAAAAGACCTTGTCTATCTGAGCTTTTGACATTTATTTGGTTTTAGAATGACTATTCTGCAATTTGTGCGTAGATGAGGATTCGTTTTTGATCCAGCATTTGATATACGTAATGACTCCAAATAATATTTTGCGAAGGTAGTTTCTAAAACTATAATTTCGATAAGTTAGTAATTTATTATGTATAATCTCTTAATTCTAAATATTTATTTCTAGGATTTTTGTAAAAGATCTGTTGCTCTTTTTGCTGCGTTAGTAATTTGTTTAAGATATATTTTTATAGTTACAATTTGTTATCTAATTTACGTTAGGTAATTTTTATAATTTAGATAGACAAATTGTGTGAATTTTCGAGAAAAAGTTTTTGAAGCAATAAAAGTATATTTCCTGTTTTAAAAACTTGGCCAAGATATCTGCATTTTCAAATAGGGTTTACAAGCAGATAGAATTTTAAGGCAGAAACTGACAAGAAACTAGAAGAATATTTATATATAGACAATAATATTGTCCATTTTAAAGATTAATATTCAACTCTCCGACTTTTTGCAATAACGATATACAATGTTATTACAGCAAAGCCGTCACACTTCCCTTAGATAACTAGCAAATAGAAGGTGTTTTCTGCTAATAAAAATGAAGAAATCGTTGAAATAGATTTCACAGTAAAAAATGCCCTAAAAACAGAGAATTAATTTTTAACTAAAAATAGTTAAATTAATAACCAAAAAATTGAAATTTTAATGGAATATTTTACTTTTCAATAAAAAGGAACAGGGATTTTCAACAAAAAAAAAGTGATTTTCAACAAAGAAAATAAATTTTTCTTATGGGATATTATTATTTATTCAGTTAAAATTGAAGTAAAAAAAAGATAAAAAGCTCAAAAAGGGGAACTTTATAGAAGAAAAGAGGGGAAAAAAGAAGAATTCGCAAAAGAAATAGAAAAAACATGGAAAGGACTGTGAAGCCTATTGAAACGAATAGAGCCAATTTATCTCGTGAAAGCTGATTGATTTATAAAGAAAAATATTTAATCCAAGAGTTCTACCACAACTAGTAATAATGGTTCCTTATTCGTTCCTGAAAGAGATAATAAAGCCAGAGAAAGCGTAAAATCTATTTTTACATTGAAAATAATACGTGTGCCGAAACCACTTCTATTTGCAGAAAATTGATACTTTTGCTAAATTAGACATCTCTTGCACCAATCTTGCATTACATAAATACAATTCGATAAGTTTCATCAAAAGATGCTCAATATTTTCCAAATTAAGAGTGTTTGTTTCAAGTCCTACCCTCAAAATTCTATATACTTCACTTTATTCAATAAATATTATAATTAGGTATATTTTAACTCTGTAGGCATACTCATTTTCGAAATAGAAGTGTGGCTATAGAGCCAAAAAATGTTTAGTTATAATGATTTCTGCATAAAATGAAGAAATCGAATTTATAGATTGGAACTTGGATTCAAAACCGTTAAAACTTCTTCAAGAAATCTAACACCTTTAGGATTTTTTGCATTGCCAGTTCGTGCGTAGTTCTGCATAGAGTTAAAAAAATGTATTTCAATGATAGAATTGAAAATATAGAAAAACTTAACAACGATCTTAGAATTTCTCTTAAGCTTAGTCACTGTTTACGCTTAGAAAGCTGAGAATTTGAGATCAGGAGCTGCTTTTAGCAAAATGCTAAATGCATTGTATTATCTATTCTAAATAGGAAGTGCGATAATTAAAAAGATCGACAGATGAATAATTAGTATTCCGTGTTTCAAAAGAAACAAATTTACTAATTTTGAAAAAAATAAATGATAACTTGGGAAGTCATTTTTTGTACATTTACTTTAATTTGTGAAAATTTCAACTCGATATCTCGATTAATGTAGAAATGGCATTGCAGAAAAAAAACTGATACGTTCACTTAAACCTCTTTTCTATACTTTTTTTTATAATTCTCAGTTTTCTGATCAACGAACCAAGTTTTCATTTATCATTTTCGATGCATAGAAGCATAAAATAGTCTAAATCGATCCTAGGGTCTTTTGAAGATTTACAAAATTGCTGTGGCCAGATAAAAATATTTAAAATCTATGAAATGGATTCATTCATTTTTTTCAGTTTATTGTTCAAAAAGAATCATTGAGTAACTTAAATAGTGAATAAAATGTAGATAAATAAAACTTGCGAGGAGAAATAAGAAAAAAAATCATTTACAGGGTGACACTAAAATTTCAAGAAAAAATTCGCAGCTATTTGCCACTTTCCCTGCCAAAAATTTTATATTTCATTTTTCCTGATTGACCTTCATACTTTTGTAATTTCAATTATTCAATATTAATTTAGTTACTCGGTGAGTGGCCACCTTAAATAAGGAAAAAAAGAAAATGATTCGAAATTAGAATAAGATGAGACCATTATAAAATAGTTTATCCAAAAGATAATGATTAAATCTTTAGCTTTAACTGTAGCAAGGAGAAGCTTTTGCTGATACTGTTGTATACCCTGAATTGTGACTGTTAGTTTTTAAAAATTGGACATTTTATGTGGTTGAATTGAGCTGACAAAGTCTAGCAGATATTGAAAAGTATTATTGACTATAGATGACCTTAACAAATATTCGACTCAAGTAATAATCAAAAATAATGAATTTAAAAAATATGTACTTGAATGAATAGATTGTTAAAATAAAGCGAATGTAATTGTAAGGTATCGAGGCAGCTAGAAATAATTTATTACATAGATACCCTAGTACAAAAAAAAAACTGATTTTTGATATAGATTTATATGATTTATACGATACGGCTGTTCAAGCTACTAATCCGTTTGTTATTTGTCTGTAAATACTGAACTACTGCATTTTGTATGAAAACCCGGATATAAGGGTGTTGGACTCAAATTCTAATTCAATATTCCATTTCCTCATTTCACTCAACAGGTGATAAAAATATATATCTTTTCGATTTCTAGATGTATCCTTTTTAGAAGTGGAAATGTGGCTACAAGGCGAAAAAATGTATAATTTAAATATTTTTAATTGATTGAATTTAAACGATTGAATACACTTCTATTCTTAAAAAGAATACATCTACAGAGCAAAAAGATTTCTAAAATCTGTTGAGTAAACTGAGGAAATGGAATTTTTACGTTGTAACTTGGATTTAACATCATTAATCTGAAATAATCAGAGTCCTAAGATTCAGACAATATAGAAAATGGCATAGAAACATATTACGAAATAATTTTGTTCAGGTGTTGTGCATTTTGAATTTGGATCGTAATTTTGTAGAGTGGAAAATCTGTACAAAATGCATTGGATGAATTTGATAAAATTATCGACTTTTAGAGATAATATTGTCTCTTGTGGTAAATTGTTATGAGAGTGGATTATTAATATGTAAATAAATTGCATAAATACCACAAGAGTTTTTATTTTGAACCTTTTCAAAATGTTTAGCAATCGGCATGGACGGCGCTAGACGAACTTTCAAACTACATATGAAATTTTGATAGAGACCCTCCCCCTCAAAAAAAGTTTTTTCTTTCTTTTTTATTATTTTACTTTAAATGTGTGTTTTGGATTTAAATTTTTAACTATATAGAGAACTATTAATTCCCAAAAGGGATACTAGGCGGGACTTTCTTTTTCACATTTCAAATATTTGTACTTAGATTTATCCAATAAATAAATTGATAATAATTTCTAGATTAACTCAATTAAACTTGTTTTATTTGCGAATGCAATTTAATTATCCTTAAAATCTCAACTGCGGGAGTTGGACTTCCAAGTCCTTAATTGTGGAACGATCCCAAAATTTAAATACAAATTTAAATCTTCAACCGTTTCGCGCCTAAAGCTTAACCTGCGCGTTACAGGAATATTTTTTGGTGAAGACCATTTCATTTTCTGCCTTTATCACTACTACGAGTACGTGTACGCGACGTGACGTGAAAATCAGCAATTCCCTCTCCATTTATGCCAACAGTGGCCAACAGTGTATTCAGGTCGTTCGGTCAATAACTGTTTTCTAATTATTTTTCGCGAAATAATAGTTGACGTTTTCTCTAAAAACTTAAACAAAATTCTGTGAAAATGGCTCCCAGTGCTCAGGAAGTACCAAAAGAAAAACTCGAAGTTCCTTCTAGAGGAATAAATGCTGTTTTATTAGGTCCACCCGGCAGTGGCAAAGGCACTCAGGTAATTTGCTTGTCGATTTTAATTGCACTTTGGACCCAGTTTATACCTCAGTTATTAAAAGCGATTTGTTTATTTCAGTTACGAAATTAATGCAATATTTTTTTCATAGATAGGACATTAGTTTTGTTTATATTAATTAAAAAGTAAAATAAGATTGTCAAGGCCTTTGCTTTTTCATACTAGCTCCAAAAAATAGGCATGTGTGTATTATATTTTAGAGAATTTTAGATTCAGTTTTCATTACTAGCAGTAAACGATATTTCATTTGATGACTAAACTGAATTTGAAAATATTTGTTAAGTAGATTGAAGAAATCGAGTAATATTCGAAATTTTAAAAATCTTTTGGATTTAAATCGTTTACAATTCGTTTAAATATTTTTAATTATTGTTGTAAAATTGTTGTAAAATCCTTTAATATCTTCAGAAAGCAACTCTAACTTGTAAAATTAAATTTCAGGCTCCGCTCTTCAAAGAAAGATATTGCGTGTGCCATTTATCAACAGGAGATATGTTGAGAGCGGAAATTAAGTCCGGCTCTGAAATCGGGAAGAAAGTAAAATCAATTATGGAAGAAGGGAAATTAGTTAGTGATGAACTAGTAGTCAATATGATTGACCAAACCCTCGACAAACCTGAATGCAAGCGAGGTTTTCTCCTAGACGGTTTTCCAAGAACTGTACCTCAAGCCGAAAAGGTAAAATGAGAAAATTTTTCCTTGTTGGTAAATTTTGGAATTGTTATTAATCTCAAGAACTAAATAAAAGGCTAATCAATTTCTTTTTAGCTTGACGAGATGCTACATAAAAGAAAAACAAAGCTTGATGCGGTCATCGAATTTGGAATCGACGACAATCTTCTAGTGAAAAGAATTACTGGAAGATTGGTACACCCAGCAAGTGGTCGATCTTATCATGAGGAATTTGCGCCGCCCAAAATCCCGATGAAGGACGACGTAAGTCATGCTTTCAAAATCGTATCCAAAACTAACAAACAAACAGATTTTATCTAAGTCAAATAATAAAATTAAATTAGCAACAGGAAAATAAACTGTTTTGTGTTTCGCAAAATTATCGGTTGACCTTTATCCTAATAAGGTGATAAGGTCTCAGAGATAAGAAGGTATTTTTTAGCACACAAATGCTTACTAATCCCATTTCAAAAAAGCATAAAAACGAGAATAAGTTGTATATTTCAAACAAAACCAACCAATTCTAAACTATAAACACTAACTTTTTTTTAAATTGTTTCATCATATTACGTATTTAAAAAAATTAAGCAGTATTGTTTTACAACAGATTACTGGCGAGGCTCTTATAAGGAGGTCAGATGACACTGCAGAGGCTCTGAAAAAACGACTTTCAACCTACCACACTCAAACTCAACCTCTAGTCGATTACTATGCTCTTCAGGGAATTCACAACTACATCAACGCAGCGAAGTCTAGCGAGCAAGTTTTCAAAGATATCGATAAAATCTTTATGAATTCGATCAAAAATGATCAAAAAAGCTTTTTCAGCAGATTCTTTTCCTAATAGCATCACTCATACAAAAAACAAATCTGCTCGAAAATCTCAATCTCAATTTAAAACATCGATTATATGCTTACAAGTCAGTGTACTAGTGTAAATTTTTGAAAAAACCCTTAGTTCCACGAGCAGAAATATTGCGTTCAATACTAGTGATATTACAAGTAAAAACTAAAATAATTCCAGATAATCGTATAACGTTCGCTCAATTCCAGGGCCTAAAATGTGTAATAGGATGCACTTTGTGCAGTTTGGATTTCAAAAAGTGTAATCCAAAATCAAAAAGTGTAGTCCAAAATTTCAAACATTGTAGGCCCTGCTTAATTCCAGTGCAAAAGTATTAAAATTTAAAGTAAGCACAATGTATATTTTGCTTTCTGACAGTTAGTCGATGTTTTGTCTCAATTTTAAATAATCCTTAAATTCCAAACTTGCACAACGACTAGATTCCTTTGTAGATTTTTGGGAATAGATGACAAAGTGATAACTAAAGTAGATTAAGGGTGTTGATATTCACTTGCTTTGTAGATATTTGCTCTGTTTCTTAAATAGAATTATGGGTAAAGAGTGGAAAAATATGTAATTATAATATTTGTTGAATAAAGTGAGGAAATTGAATTTTGAGATTAGAATTTGGTTTCAACACCCTTAAAGAAACTTTCATGAAAAACTATTGCTATCAAGCTTCGTTGCTTATATGAAGATTGTACATGGAAAAGTGCGTAATTATTTTACTAGAGACGCATTGTACTTACAGTTAAATGTGAGCAGATATTTTCGAATGCAAATTTAATAATTGAGAAACCGATAAAGATAAATTGCATGGTGCTGCTTATTTTGCATAATAAAAGCATATTTAGATTACATAATAGCACTAAAAGTCATTCTACCTAAGAATTAATCTGAAAATAATGAAGTTCACTGCTGTAAATTCTATAATTTTGCAACCTGCTTTCTATTCTGCGATAGATTTTATGTGTATTGTATTTTTAAAACCTGGTTAAAAACTAGCTTCATTTGTACCTAGGTTAATAATTATATTAAATTAATTAATTAATATCCTTAAATATTTTTTGAGACTTATGTTTTTTAAACAACGAACTATCCATATACGGTATAATTCTTATATATTTATGAAAAAGTAACTTTGAATTCGAAATTTAAAATGCAGTATGCAGGGTTTTGGCGTGGAATTTAGAATACGAGACAAAATGTTAATATATTATAAAAAAAACACGTGCCTCTGGCATGCCTACAAATTAAAAGAATATGCCTAGAATTGTAAAATACTACTTTAAAAAAGTGAAATAATGTTACAATATTAGAAGAGCCACGATGTATCGAAAAGTAAAGGAAGAAAGTAACGAATAAAGCCTAAACGATAAGATAAGCATTTGTCATTTTTCCTACAACTGACTTTGGTTCAAAATTTTTTTTAAACTTTTGACTTCATCAATTGGATGAATCCAAGTTCTACCTTAAAAATTCCGTCTCTTCATTTTCACTACATCAGTATTTTTAAAAATGGAACTGTGACTATATAGAGCTAATAAAAAAAATACCTTTTGCGTAAAACGAAGAATCCGAAATCTAACCTTAAAATTTGAGCGTTTCGTTTTACACAAAATTATGATTAAAAAATTAATCATAATAACCCAATATGCAGAAATGAGAAAAGGTGCGAGAAAATTCTATACCTATGTATATGTGCTATCTATAACATCGACAAAGTTTGACCGGTATATCAATTTTGCGCTTACAATTTTTAAATTTCAATAATTATTCTTTGACTTACTTGACAAATTGACAATTGAACTCACTAAAAACAACGCGGCACGCGCCCTATTTAACGTAATTAATCATTGTCACTCGTCTTCAAAAGTAGGTAACGGAAAACCTTTGTTTGAAATTGCGAAAATAACTGAGGACGCCCGCGCCCGCCATCTTGAAAACTATCGATACTGATTTCGACTTTCGACAAATGTGATAAAGTCGTCGTGTGATACGTGCTTAAAAATGCATTGATGTGAATCGGACTTCACATTGAAGCGAAACTTCTGTCAAAAATGTAAACAAAATAAAATAAACAATTAATTTTGTATTTTTCTTAAGATATTTCAATTTACCTTCAATGAGAATAATTGTGTCATAATTAAACAAATTTAGATCATCGTTTAAATAGAGCTTTTTCGTCTAATACGTATCAAGAGAATTTAATTTTCTCACGGATTTGTTTGTTAAGTAAGTGACTCTTTTACCTACTATTAATATACTTAAATTATAAATTGTACTATTATTTACTAATTAAAATTCATATTATTTTGATTATGTGACTTTATTTTGGAATTCAATACTGTTTCTCTTTAAAAAATAATTATTTATTGCTACATAACCTAACTTTTTTACGCAAGTTACTATCGTTACTATTATAAAACCAATTATTAAATCTTCTATAAATATTCTCTTTATTTGCAGATAATTTTGTCCCTATAGTAAGGAACATCAGTGTCAGCTATGAAGTTCTGAATTTATTAAAGTATTAAAATCACATAAAAAGAAAACTAAAGAATCTTAAATCCACAAAGAAAAAATGTTTGTCTACCTAAGTAAAAAAATCGCGATACCCAACAATTTTCGACTGAACTGTGTCTCATGGAATCAAAAACAAGGCTTCATCGCCGTAGGCGGAGAAGACGGTCTCCTAAAAGTTCTCCGAGTCGATTCAAATGCAAACGGACCAAGTAGTAGTGGCAAAACTCGAGGTCTTGCAGCAGCCAGCAACCTCAGTATGAACCAAACTCTAGAAGGACACAATGGTCACGTTCAAGTAGTGACATGGAATGAAGAGTACAAAAAATTAACATCCAGTGACCAAAACGGCGTCATAATTGTTTGGATGCTCTACAAAGGATCCTGGTACGAAGAGATGATAAACAATAGAAATAAATCAGTTGTAAAAGGAATGTCTTGGAGTCTCGATGGTCAGAAGATTTGCATCGTCTATGAGGACGGGGCAGTGATCGTTGGATCAGTAGATGGAAATCGAATCTGGGGAAAAGATTTGAAAAACACAGCTCTTTCTGCAGTCCAATGGTCTCCAGATGGAAAACTTCTCTTATTTGGTTTAAAGAACGGTGAGGTTCATCTTTACGACAACCAAGGAACATTTCTTACAAAGCTGAACATCATTCCCTTGACAATAGGACATCCACAAACCATAGTTGCAATCCATTGGTACGATGGGAAAAATGGTTACACTGCTCTGGATTGTCCCACTTTAGCAATCTGCTACCAAAGTGGAAAAGTCCAACTAACAAAAGACACAGTCGATGAGAATCCGATTGTTCTAGACACTGGAATGACAGCTGTTTGGTGTGCTTGGAACAGTTACGGATCTCTCCTCGCAGTCACTGGAATTGTGCCAGGATTTAATAACGGAGAGAACAAGGAATCAAACGCGATTCAATTTTACACACCCTATGGTCAACACGTGAGGACTTTGAAAATTCCAGGGAGAGAAGTTACTTGTTGTTCCTGGGAGGGAGGATCATTGAGGGTGGCTTTGTCTGTAGATTCGCATATCTATTTTGCAAACATAAGGCCGAATTACAAGTGGACCTACTTTAGCAATACTGTGGTTTTTACTAATGAAAGAATTAGTAAGGACGGGATCTGCATGACCTTTTGGAATACGAGTAACAACACTTGTTGTACGAAATATGTAAAATCTTTGATTTCTATAACATCTCAGGGAGAACATTGTCTTCTTGCAGTCAGAAACGACCCAGTTCAAGGCTCCGAGCAATTCGTCTTGATGGTTTGCAACACTATTGCGACTCCCATAGATACGAAATTCACGGATTTAGAACCTTTATGGGTAGCAATGACAAGCAATGCTGTTGTTGCAGCTTCGAAAAACAACTTCTTGATTTGGAACTTCAGAACGCCTAGGAATTCTGCTTTGAACCAGGGAAGAACTAGAAGAGATAAGTTTTATCATGTGGATGATACACCAACAGGAGTGACGGAAGTTATTCAAGATTTGGATAAAGAAAAGGCATTCGAAACTCCACTTAATACGAAAGCTACGATGGATCCGATTTGTTGTATTTGTGCGACTGATAAGGTTCTACTTGTAGGTAGAGAATCTGGAATGATTCAAAGATATTCTCTTCCTCAGGTGACGTTGACAAACAGGTACAGCACTTCATGTAGACCGGCAAAGATAGCCATTAACTGCAACTCATCAAGAGCTTCCATTATGGATACTACTGGTATTTTGACGATGTTGGATTTAGAAATTCAGAAAAGTTTTGACGCAGAAGAAGAAGATGTCAGTAAATTCGAGAGGAAGGATGTGTGGGCAATGTGTTGGGCACAAGATAATCCCTCGTTGATTGCGATTATGGAGAAGACTAGGATGTACGTGATCAGAGGATTAGACCCTGAGGAACCAATTTCCTGTTCTGGTTATATTTGTTCCTTCCAAGATTTAGAAATACGCTGTGTCCTCCTTGATGAACTGGTTCAAAAGCCAGAAGACACTCGCAGTGAATTAATTGTTGATTTGGAAGTAAAATCTCTGAGAGATACAAGAGAATTGCTAGCTAAGGTTGGTTTGAAGGAAGCTAACAATTTCATACAAGACAATCCTCATCCTCGACTTTGGCGGTTGTTAGCAGAATCAGCTTTGAAGGATTTAGATTTGGAAACAGCAGAGAACGCAATGGTTCGTTGCACAGATTATTTGGGGATTCAGTTTATCAAACGTCTTAGAAATGTCCACAATGATCAGTTAAAGAAGGCAGAGATAGCAGCTTTTTTAGGCTTATATGATGAAGCAGAGAAATTATACCTCGATTTAGACAGAAGAGACTTGGCAATCAACTTGCGACAAAAGCTCGGTGACTATTTTAGAGTCGTTCAGTTGATGAAGATGGGTATTGGTGGTTCTGATAAACAGATGGAGCATGCTTTCAATAAAATTGGAGATTTCTTTGCTGAGAGGCAGAATTGGGAAGGTGCAAAGGAGTATTATGAAAAGGGAAGGAATCTTGAGAAGTTGATAGAGTGTTACTACAAACTGGAGGATTATCACGAACTTGCAGCAACTGTGGATCAACTTCCTGACAAGAGTCCTATTTTAAAAGGAGTTGCAAGAATGTTGGCATCGGTTGGAATGTGTTCTCAAGCTGTGGGCGCTTATATTAAATATGGAGATGTGAAACAAGCGGTGGACACCTGCGTGCGTTTGAATCACTGGGATCAAGCTGTGGATTTAGCAAAGACATATAAAATGGCTCAGATTGGAGAATTACTGAACAAATATGCTAATCATCTTTTATCCAATGGAAAAAGATTACAGGCTATTGAACTTTATAAAAAAGCGAATTACCATCTCGAGGCTGCAAAATTGCTAATGAAGCTTGCAGGGGAACAAGCAAAGGGTAGAACTAATCCTCTGAGAGTGAAAAAGACCTACGTTCTTGCAGCTTTATTGATCGAAGATCATATTAATAGCACTCCTATCGCAAAAGGAACGAGAAGCAACATTATTATGGGTCTTTCGGAAAGTAATGAGGACACTAGGGTTATCGAAACTGCTTGGAGAGGTGCGGAGGCATATCATTTTTTGCTGCTTGTTCATAAGCAACTTTATGAAGGGAATTATGATGCAGCTATGAAGACTTCATTGAGACTTCGAGAGTATGAAGATTTCCTGGAAACTGAAGATATTTATTGCTTACTGGCTTTGTCGAGTTGTCTCAATCAGGCTTTTGCTACTTGTTCGAAAGCTTTTATCAAGCTTGAAGCACTGGATAAGATTTCGGACACAAAACGGGAGGAGTATGAAGAATTGGCTTTGAATATTTTTATGAAACATAATCCGAAGGATACAAAAAATGCGAAAGCTGAGTGCGTCAGCTGTGAGAGTCTAATTCCTGATTGGTGTGTTGCTTGTCCTAATTGTATGACTAGATTTCCAGCTTGTGTTGTTTCCGGTAAACCGATAATGGACCCTAGTGTTTCTTGGGTTTGCACGGTTTGCAGACATCATGCAACTTCAGAGAGAGATGTTGTTAATATCAGAGCTTGTCCTCTGTGTCATAGCACTATCACTTATATGTAGTTTTATTGTTAATAATTTGATTTTTGCCTCTAAAAGAATTATATCATAAAAACTGCTCCTATAGACTGCACTTTAAAAAAATTCGTAAAATTATTCTAAATCTTTTGGTAATTTATCGGCCAAAGTCTTGTGAAATCTCTTGAAAAATTTTAAATTCTTAAAATCTTTCAAAATTCTCTTATATCATTTAAAATTCTTTGAAATACTTCAAAATATTTTGAAATTACTTGAAAATATTGAAACTCGAGTTTATAGAAGCAGTTTCGATATAATCGCAAATGTTTTTAAACATCAATGTTTCTCCAGTGCACTTTTAAGAGCGTTTTAGATTTTAAGAACAAACGATTTATTTAAGATTCTATGGTTTTAAGGGTCTTAGATTAAAAAAAAAAAGTAAATGGTTTTATAGTTTATGGTCTTTATATTATAGTTAAGTTTGATTTGGTTGAAATGTACTTTAAATCGTTTTTATAATCTTGCAATTAAATTGCACTTGATTAATTTTAAATTGACACGACTTTAGATATCACGCTACTTAAATACTCATTAGATCTCAGAATAATTATACGATTTAATTTTAAAAGAGAAATGGTTATTAATTTTCAGCACAGAGGATAAATTTTATCCTTTGGCGTACAGTAGCACATTCAATGTGTTATATAATTTTTACACGAGTGATAAATCAATATCTCACCAACGAAGTATTTTACCTAGTTATTATTAATTCTTCTTTAAGAAATAGTATTGTGCCTAATCCGTCCATTTGAAAACTATTTATACTGATAATTTAAAAAAGTTAGATTCTATATTTATAAAATTATTGTTGCTTGTTGAGTAATAAATGCACTATGCACTATAAGTAACAATTAAATAACTGAAATAGATTACTTTATTTCTACAATTTATCGTTCTAGTTCAATAAATATTTTAGCCAATCACATAAAGTTTTCAATTAAAAATTTCAAAAGCGAACTTTGACCCGTTTTTTAATGAGATATACACTAATGTATCAAAATGACGCGAATCTTGCGAAAATAAGTTAACCAGACAGGGTAATTAGATTATATTATAAACTATGTGAATATATCTTTCCGCTCTATAAGATTAAAAAGACATAAAGCATTTTTACGAGCTTGCTTACGAAATTTGAAGTTGATTATCGCAGAAACGGTACAGCGTCATTGTTTTCAATCTGCTTCTCAGCAGCAGACAAGTGAAAAAATAATTATGGAAAATTTTAGAACACTGAATTTTAATAAAAATTATTAGAACATAGCGAAAATTAGATCGCGCTTCGAGATCTCTTAAAATTCGTTAACATGTCTTAAAATTCCAAAATCCCTTCAAATTTTTTTTAATCTCTGGACATTCTTAGAAACTTCTTAAAATTCCTTAAAATTCTTCAAAATCTTTTGAAAATCATACAAATCCTCTCCCTAAATTCTGAACATAAACATTCCAGTGGCTATAGTGTGAAACAGTTAAGCTGACAATAAATCTGGACATCTGGTAACATATGGTATCCATCGCCCCCAGAATCTTGATGAAAAAGTAATTATCGAATTTTTTATTAAAAGAAAGTGTTTAGAGTTTTAAGAGATTCCTCGGAATCATAATTTTCAATTTTACGGATTTATTTTCTTTTTGTTGTCCATATGTCCTTATTATTGGGAATTTTAATTTCGTAATAATTATAGAATATTACATTCTCATCAGAGAGAATGTATTATTTTTAATTTAATAAGTAATAAACACATTAATTTAATTATATTATTTAGGAAAGCAAGAAATAAAAGAAATTCCGGAAAATTCTATTGGTCTTCAAAATGAAAATGAAATAAAAGTCGACCTCGCCAGTGACTCATTATATAGACAGTTTAATGCAAATATGTATTAATTTTATCTTTCATTTGTTTGAAATAAATGTCATAAAGAATCGCAATGATTAACTCATTTGAAATTAAAACTTTTCTAACCATATTTTTATAAAAAAAATATTTTCACCTCTAAACTGTTTGGTGGAAAAAAAAGATGAAAACCAACGAATATTGAAAATAGATTAGATTTTTCTTTTTTTCTTTGATTATCCATTTCTTATATCCCTATCAAGGACATAATTATTGTATTTTGGTATAGGTTACGTTGTCATTGCAAAAACCATATTTGAAGTACATGTATATATATTCTATTTTTTTACTTACTTGAAAACTTCTTCTGTTGTTGAATTCTAAATGCATTAGACGCACTAGACACTTAAAAATTAACACTTTTAAAACAACATTTTAAATTAACACGGTTAAACTTAACTAGCAAATGCAAATCTCTACACTAAACAGTAACAGTTGAACAGAAACCGCGCATGCGCGCAGTTGCCGGCGACGCACCACACACGAACTTGAATTTCAGTCCGTTCCGAACAGCGTTAGAGGAAGGTTGTTTTTATTCTGTCGTTCGAACCCTCGTCCATTTTTCATGGACAGTGGTTAACCGGCACTGTTTTAAAAAAGGATTGTGTATTATCTCCCTCACGAATGATCGGATAAAGAGTGTGCCATTCGCCGTTCCCTCGAATCATCCTTTTTTTCGCGTCTTGTCTTTTATGAATTGTGAGTGCACGTTCGCGAGTGATTGACAATCATGAGTGTCCCGTCATTTTTTTTGGTGTTTTTTATGCTTGGCATCTCAACAACAATTGTTGCTGGTCTCAAATGCGATGCTGTCAAATCATATTTCGAGGCTCACGGTTTTCCCGCCAGCGATATTCCCAAGGAACCAATATCATGTAAGTTTTGCTCCAAAATGTTTACATTTGACATGTCGGATTCTGCGAACTTGAATCCTTTTTATCTCCAGGGAATTTTTACGTTACACTTTCGTAATATTTCCAAGGTATCTGTTTTTACCGATTTTAAAGTTGAAGTTTTAAGCGGTGTAAAACTATAGTGACTAAGAATTATGTATAACAAATCCACTTTCTATAAATTCCATTTAATTAACTGCAATTTAAAGGAGGTTTCAAGTGTACGAATTTATCGTTGCTGTCAACAATCTACTTCCTCATTACTTATTTTCTAATTGCGTTGACAATTCATTTTTCTACTTGATGGACTCAATTACTCCTGTTACTCAACTAATATGCAATTATCTCTACTCCTCTAGACTTAAAAGTAGAAATGGAGTCGATAATTTGTATTAATATTTGTTAAAACGTGTTGAAATCTCCTGAAATCATTTAAATTACATAAAGTTTCACAACATTTTTTTTTGAATTCATCAAAATTTCTTAAGATTTTTAGAAATCTCTTGAAATTCCTTAAAATTCAACAAAACCTTTTAAAAATCGTCAAAATCTCTTGAAGTTTTTAGAAGTAGTCTATTTGAACCATATATATGAACAAGTGAATGAATGAATTTCAAATTCGAACTTCGAGAGCGCAAACTAAAAACCCGTACGGCAAAAAAATCCCCATCCACGTGTTTCGCGATAGTGCGAAACAGGTTTTAAATTGCGAGAATCTCAAATGGCCAATTATCTTTAGAAAAAAATTACAAAAAATGATTTATTGCTCGCTGGAATTCAACATGTATCAATGATATGTGAACCGAGCAAATTACGATAAATCTCCGAATGATTAAATTGTCGAAAGTTACCAAAACTTGCTAAAAGTGATCTCAAGCAAAATCTAATTTTACAACAACTTAGTTTTTAATTTCCATTTCGTCATTCGAATTTTTGAATTAAAATAGCAATGAAGATGGTGTATTAATTAAAAGTGAATATATATTTAAATTGCTGAATATTAAAAGACTCTTCTGGTTTCAGTTAATTAGCAATGCTTGGGAAGAGACCACTATTTATCTAGGATATCAAGAGTATCCTCTTCAACCTGTTTCAGCAAGTTTGAACGCACTTTGGTCCTTCAGATTTTTTCAGATTCCATTCGAGACAAGTATAAGCTTATCCAGACTACTCACAAAACTACAGTCTTGTGGTTTATTCTTATTTTTTCGTCGACCTTCCACTCCACCCTCGCTTCTCTTCTTTACCAGTTTAACTCACCCCTCATTCAAATGAACAAAGCGCATAATTCATCGGCCATAAATTCTCCGGCGAACATGTCGTCCTGGACCTCGCAAATCAGCTCCGCGAATTTCACCAAATAAATCGTAACCATTCTGCTCGATCCCAATTCCGATTTATCGCCGAGAAGCTTCGTCGCTTGTGTCTTCTTTTTCCTTTTGCGAGAGTGCATATAGAAAAATTCTACAACCCTCTCTGCTACTCTCAATTCAATCCTTTCGAGTCTACAAATTTTCAGGATTAATCTTTGCAAGTTAAAGTGGCCAACGATGTCACGCTGCTTTTTCAGCTCCCTTTGGTTCTTTAACTTTTCAAAAAATCAATAACCGTTCTGATAGGGGTGCGAGAAGTATTTGCATATAAAAGATATTTGAAACGATTGACAGACCCCGGAGTTCCCTTCGACTAATGTAATTCTCTCCCTTTTCCCCCTTGACCACTTCACCTTTTTTCACAGCAGCAATGTTGAAATCGAATTACGAAGCCCGCAGAACTACAAAGAGTCGATTCGATTGACGGGGATTAAGAAACTGTTTAATCACAGCTTGACAATTTGATTCTCTGAGTGCCATCTGCGCCACTTTTTAAAATGCAAAGTTTCTATTTTTATTGATTTCGGTTCAAGTTTTCTTAAGCTTAATTATGTCGAATTCATTTGGATTGTTTTGAATTAAAATAATTTTTTCGGATTCATTCAGATTGAACAATTTTTTCAGAATTTATTAATATTTTTATGAAAAGTTTATTTTTGTAATATCTTTTTAAAAACGTGACAAAGTGACTTATTGCTCTCGACTTATTTTAAGTAGGATTTTGATATCTTTAATTATATTTTTGATTTAATTTTAAATTGAAGAAAACCTTAATCCAAATCACAGTATTCTTAAAATACGACGAATTATCGAACCAAGAACTTGCCAAGTAAAAATCATTATCTAATTTCACGTGTGAAGGGGATTGACAAACAGAACATGGAATACGCATATATCCTATGATCGAAGTAAATTTATGTTGACTTTTCTGCATGGAGTAGTAAAAAGACGTTGTTTATTACACTTTTATTACTGTTATCGATATTATAACGCAGTCGCACGTTCATCGGTAAGATGAAAGGAAAGGCGTGGGCCCGGAAAGGAAGGAATAGTAGTCGGCTTTATATTTATCGCGGCGGTTATTGCAGGTGTGCGAGAGCATTTATGCGCACCACCTTATTCCTACACGTACATATATATTATCTGCCTATTTGTATACTCCTACCTCCAACTATCGCCAGGACTCAGTGTAAGGTAATTAATACGCAGATATCTCTCTCCCACGTTATAGACCTCTTCTTTCGCTCTCCCTTCATCAACGATTGGCAAGTCCTTAGTAATTAATACTTAGTTAGCTTCGATTCACCTTCTCCTCCATGACTGATTTCAACATCAATTCATTCAACATTTTTCCAAGCTACACTTTCGCTTATATATATATGTAATTTCTATCCGCCTGATTCCGTTTCATTCCAAAGTCTGTTTTATCCGAAATTCTCGCTTAAAAATTCTGCTTAAAAATTAGCCCACGACGAAATCGCTTTGTCAATTTTTTAAGAAAATCCGAACTGAGTGAATCCGAACCAAATTTGAAATCCAAATCATTCCGAATAAATCTGAAATCAAAATCAAACTTCCTAGCCGAATTATTTGGATAGAAAAGTTGGTTCGGATTAACTCGAATTCGTTTGGATAACCAGGATGGATTCTAAATTGAACTTCTTTAGTGTGGATCAGAAATTGTAAAATTGTTTTACCATTGCTGACAATTTAATTTAATTATTTCTTCCCTGGAGCTCTCAATTTCATGGAAATGGAAATAATATCAGATACAGGAAACGGAAAAATTACGAAACAATTATTCATAATTTGGCAGGAGAAGAAAGTGCTTTTGTGAAGCGATTATTCATCACTTCCTCTGGATCATCGTCCTTTCCACTTTTCTCTAACACAAAGGGATTCTCGGGTGTCTTTGCCTATACCTTGAGAGAGACCTACAGTTTCAAATGATTAACGATGCGAATCGTTCGACGATCCATTCCTCGACCGTCCAGACATTTATCGCTATTAATTTGTGTAATCAAAGACTTATTTGCAATCCCTTTGATATGCAAGAGACTTTGTAGTCTCGATTCATGTTCACACGAAAAAAATTTAATAGCTATCTAGATATACAGAAATACCATTTTTTTTGTATCTTGTATCATTAGTCTGTTAGTTTCGTGAGAGTGGGATTTTTTTGCTAGTGGGCGTTTCAGAATGATCATCAAAAAATCTCTGCATTCCTTTCTTTTCTCTCAGGAAATAGATTTCTTTTATGTTGCCTAGGAAATTATCTCCGAATGTAAATAAGTTACTTAAAAATAGAGTGTATTTTTCATAGCAGTATTTTTAAATTCTTTTTATATAACTGAGTTGTTAAACATTCAATTTTGAGAATCGATAAAATATGAAAAGGAATTTGCTTTGAGTGAGCACATATCTTCGATTCGATTAAAAAGATATATGAGCCAGGGTTAAGCGATTTAGAGTATCAACAGAATCGTAAAAGTTAAAATTAACGAGTTACTACTGTATATTTCGACAAAGGCGTCATCTCGGATCCCCCACGGACATAATAGAATAATGAAGTAGTAGGACTCATCACTCTCAGGATCCAGACAAAATTTATGGACTATTGTCACGCTTTGGAATTAGTCCTCTTGATTTCTTTAGCATTTTTTATTTAATGACTAGCAGTATTAGAGAAGTAACAATTTAATTATACTAGAATTTCAAGCGCGTCTTTACCTTTCTCAATAATTTCTATTTATGATAATTTTTAAAAGTTTTATATTTAAGTACATATCTTAATCTATAAAAACTGCTTCTATAAACTGGAACTTGAAATCCTTTTAAATTCTTTAAAATCAAATGATATTAGAATTTTAAAGTTGAAAGTTCTTTTTTAATTTATGCTTTTTTTTAGCATATGCGAGATTACATTTGTAGAGGAATAATATCCTTTAGAATTGAGAGCTCTTGATTCTGGACAGATAATCTTTTTCTCTTTTGGCACTGAATTTGGCAAGATTTGTTATGCGTTGGTGTTTTACCAAGAATTTGAGGTTTTTGCTCGGCAAACATTAAAGTACCGGCGTCGGGATAAAAACTACTGGGAGAATATTGCACTTGCACCGAAATAAAGAAGCGAGATGAAAAAAGAGATAGCCATAACTGAAATGTTTGTTATACTGTCCAGCTTACATTTCTTCCTAGTCTAGGGAGGCGGTGGCGGTTGAGTACATTTTCTCTGATTCGCCGAGTCCGCGTTCATCTTTCTTACTCTTCTCATTCTCGACAGATGCTTCTGAATTGTAACAGAAAGTTGAAGTTGACTTCTTTGTTCTCTTCTTTTTCTTGCACTTCTTGCCTCAAGCGTCGAGGTCTTTAAATTGTTGCTCTTATGAAAATTGCTGAAACTTTTCAAGACTTTCGTCTCGCTTCAGAAATCTGAGGAAAGTTATAGTTCCGCTTCCTATCACTATACAGCATGGCTCTAATCTACCTAATGAAAAGACTCTTAAAAATAGAATATAAAGGACTTTTCATTTTTGAAAGGGACTTAGTCTTTTGCTTGAGTGCAACTGCATTGGTTGGCAATTTAAAGAAAGGATTACTCACCATTAGTTGAGCTTCGTAAGTAGATTGAAGGGAATTGAGAAAATCTCTTTAGTTTATGAACTTCTTAATGCAATCTGAGTTTGGTAGGAAGTTGGGGTAGCGAATTGTCGTCAAAATTGTCTCTTTGAGAAGATTTAAGTAATTCGTGTACAAATGAGCGAAAGTGCAGAGTTACCTTGAGAAGATTTCATGCTACTGGGGCGCATTTACATTCAGTGAGCGATCACGTGACAAATTGCTGACAGCCACCGGCAGACCATTGAAGAGAGAGAAAAAAAGCATTTTTGTGAGCATCCGGTGGAACAGAGAACTTTAGGAATTTTTAGAGGACCAACTTATGTACGTGTCACAATTTTCAAACACATTAAAAAACAAGAAGCGAGATTGCACAAGTTATCTGCGTTTTGAGAAAAGGTGGTTCGCAGAATTTTTAAAATAACTGGATTCTTATTATATATATATCATGTGAAATCACTTGAAAATCCTTAAATCGTTTAAAATTATTTTAAAATCCTTTTAAATTCTTTAAAATTACACACTAAATCCCAATAGACGAAGCGAAATTATTGACTTCATCCGGTGTGTGACTCATTTCGAGACTTTGAGCTTATAGAAGCATTTTCGATATAATCGCAATCTCCTTTTTATGATAGGATAGAGTAAATATCAATTATTAAATTAAATACAATAGGGTAACTTAATTGTGAAAATCGATCCCTCAAGTTTGAAGGTGGTGTGTTTAGTTAGGTGAGGAATTTTTGAATTCACTGAATATGGGTTCACATTTTGACTTAAGGTATCAGATGGGCCACTTAATGTTAGCCCATTCTGAAGTAATTTTCGTGCAGGTCACGATACGTTGGGAACGTGTGGTGTTAGCATTGACAACTGAACTCAACAAAAAATGTTAATTCATTCTCAGAGTGGTATTATTTGGTTCTTTGCAGACACAAGGTGGTAGGATATTATTTTTTTTTTTTGAGTGCTCTTTAAAGGATTCTAGAAAGTGCCGCCGGAATCCCTCGGGAGCTTTTGGCCACACGATATCCTTACACTCACCAGGATTCTCTTTGTTATCCTCCTTTTCTCATACTTGAAAGTCTAAAGGAAAATCGCCGACAAGAAAACTCTACAAATTGTCGCTTGTTTATTTATCAGAGCGGTAGAATCCGTAATGAGCTTAAATTACAAATTACTAACATAAGTCTAATTAATTAATCGTCGAAAAGTATTCTAAGCTCCAAGAAAAAAATCTCAACTGCTTATTAGTCTTTCAACAGGATTAAAATATTATTATTAGGATTAAAAATCGATGCACTTGTTTACCAGCCTTGAATAATTGCTACACAGAATGAGCATTAAATTTTTTAGAATGAACATTAAATTTATTAATGAAGCAGTAAAAGATTTTACAACCAGGCATTCTTCTCTCGGAAAAAAATTTCTGTTTACATTGGTCCTTGTAATAAAGTAGCTGATCTCTACCTGCAGAGAAAGATTCACATGATTGTAAAATGTAAAATCTGGGGTCTAGAATCTTTCCTTCATTTTTTTTATCCAGCACTGAATAGTTGCAAAGATTTGATTAAAGGAAAGTTAATTTTGAACCCTGAGATTATTCGAATAATTGAGCATATTTTTTATTGTGGCAGTAATCGCAGTTCAAGTATAATTATTGTGGATACTGATGAGGCTAATTGCCGTTGTCTTTGATGCTAAACGATAAATTTATGTATGTTGTCAACCTCATTACATCTACCGATGATTGATCGATCTGATCTGCTTCACTCACATAGTTACGTTTAATACCAGCACTTACTCTTCCAGTGATAAGTATACCTTGATCTTTTACGATAGTAAAAATTTCATTGTCGAGATTTTATTCGATGAATCAGGGCTTATAGATCTCTGAAGAGTTTCAATCAATTATTTAAGTTTCAGATTATATGTTCCAATAATTTTTAAACCCCGAATAATAAACTTATTGGACAAAGATAGAAAAAATTTCACAAGAACATTACACCAGATTTGAAGAGTGTTTAGCCCCTCGATAAAATCGATCTTCTCCCTATGGATATAATTTCAGGATTAATCAAAGGTGAATGAAAGGTGAATTTCTAGATTCCTAGAGACTTTGAAGGTCTGAAATTTACATGAAGTTCAACGACTCGGTAGGATAAAACTAGCTATAAACCTTTGCTAGTGAAGCTTAGAACCTTTATAAGTCAGCTTTGCCGGAAGTGGAAGCGGTGAAACGCCTTGGTGTAGTTGTGAAGGAAGGTTGAGAGTTGGAGAGCCAGAGGAGGTAGATGCAAGATGTAAGATGTAAGATGGGTATGAGAGAGAAAGGGAAAGCAAGTAGAGGATGAATGAGAAAGGCAGCGAGTATATCACCGGTACGGATTCGCACACGTTCAGACTTGCTGGAACACGTCGTCACCGGCCGCGGCAGGACTGTAGAACGGAATGCAGGGTAGTCTTTTCTTGGTCCAGTCAGGAGGCTGAACAGACTTAATGGCTGCTCTTATAAGTTATAACTTTTAAATAACCAGCCCGCCGAGCGCGTTTCTCCTGGAACCAGCTCACCTTGCTCACTCACGATGCGTTTCGTTCGCTCTTCATTCTTCCTCCATTTCCAAAGTATCCGACACGAGACTCTTCCACATATCAGAGAATAAATTTTACCCAGGATCATCCACAGACGCAATAATAAATATTTTTAGTTAAAATCAATCCATTTACCTTCTTTTCATCCAGACGGAGGTGCTGTGAAGCCCACTGTAAATGCAGATGTTGGATAACTTAGTTTTCGGTCAAATGGAATTTGGGCATTCATGTGCCGCAGTTAAATATCTTTTCAAGAACTTTTATTCATTTTAAGATTTAAAGAAGTTTGTCAATATTGGTATTTTGTTAGGATTCTTTGTAGAAAGAGTCTGTGAGAATGACTTACCTAAAGTCTGAATTTTCTGAAAGTTTCAAGGAATACAAACTCTTTCTCTTTGGAAGCTTATTATCTTCTATTATCTTTAGCATCAAAGATGTTTGTATAAATCTTTCGTAAAACAAATAATCCTTAGTTTTGGAAAAACATTTTCTGTGTAAATTGTCTTGCATTATTTAGATTCTCTTGGTTTTACTTTTAAGTTTGCTAATTTTCACGCATCTGCAGAGACTCGAGGCTTAAAAAGAGTGGCCAATCAGAGAGGTAATAGCCATCAGAGAGCCTCTGATGGCCAATTATCTGCCATTACAATCAAGAATGGTACAACACTATGGTGTAAATAATTGTAGGACTAATGCCTAAAAAAGTGGAGGTTTGAAAGCTTTTTAGAGCCTCGATGTTGCGCTTTATATACTCTCCAATTATCAGACTTTGAAATTGAAATTAATCTTCCCCTACTGCTACAATTTTGTAAAGTTCAATTCACACCTCAAATCAATTTTCCAACTTCCTAATGAATAAATTCAAAATAGGTAAAAAAAGGTGAAATAGTGATGGGTTGTGCGATGACAGTTATAAATATTTCCCTTTAAAAAATACAATAAATAGCTTCTATAATACGAGAAGTCAAAGTTGCAAATCATCCGAAACTGTTTCTCAGATTGTAGGCAATGCAAATTCTTGTTTTTCTGACTTCGAAATTTGAAATTCAAATCAAGTCTAAATGAGAAAAGGAGAAAGAATTTGCAAAATGAGGATAAGGAGAGTGTATCTCGGAGTGTATCCTAGTTTATAGTTTCTCACACTCATTGAAATCCTGAGTTAGCGCATTGATAAATTTTTTATTTTTCTTTTTCATCAAGGGGATTTTATACCGCTTCAGGAGAAATTCGCTCCTTGCTGGGAAACAATCGTTTTACGAGGCAAAGCCGTGATATGACTTTTGTGCACGATTGTATCATGAACAAAAGACCGCCTTGCACGCTGCGTCAACGAGAGTGCGTTATGCGTGCATCCTTGCAAGTACCAGCAACTGAGACGTGAAACTGCATGGTGCATACGTGCACACTGCACAATATCTTCGCCCTATTAAATGCAATTATTCTCTCCACCGTCAAGCTTAACAAATCCGCATTCTGTGCATCCAGAAGAAAGTCTATGTATACTGCATTCTATGGAGGGAAAAAATATTATTCTTCTCGATTTTTCAACCCAGACATCAAAGGGATATTAAAAACTTCATGTTTATTTCTATTTGGTTCTTGGAATAGTTTAAAAATCTTTTGAATTATTTTTGCAATACAGGTACTGCGGTAACTGTTTAAGATGGTAATTATTTACGTTGATAAGATGGCAGCATGGTATTGATTTTGAGAAAGTGTGTACACGTCACACTAGACCTCTTGGTTGTTACCTGACACTGGTCTGTGCTGTGCCAAGGGTACTGAACCTCTATCCCTTCTCGCACAAAGTCTAGCTTTCTATAGCTACCCTTGCTTCATTTTGCTTCATTTTGGCTAAGCAGAGGATCTCGTCGAAAGTATGTATTGGAGGTTTTTTAACCAGCATACTAGTCATTATATTAGCTGCAGGGTGAAACTATCGAGGGTAAATCCTACTGTCTCCCTTCTTACCACATGAAACACTAAAAGTACCATAGCCAGCTCATTGTTCCTGGGCGTCAAATGCAGACGAGGGTTGGCAAATGCGATAGTCTACTGCCCTCCGACAATTCGATTTTCGAGATTATCTTGTTTCTGCACGATCGCACGAAATAAGGGTTGGGGATTCAGTTGCATTTATTAGGCTCAATAATGCTTAATTACTTTTATCCTACTACTTATTTGTTTGTTTGCTGGTTCTACGATATGAAGAAAATTTTTCCCAGGGTTTCAATCGTGAAATTAGTGTGGAAAATATGAAAAGTACCCGTTATGTGTAATTACTTAAAAAAGAGTGCGTCTCTAAATTGTAAGAGGCAGCCGAGAAGAGGACGACTCGCGGTAACGCCCTTGAATTCCTGCCTTCGCTTTGAAACTTTCAAGGGTCGTTATCTGCACGAGTGCAAATTTTAGGCACGCTAATGTAGCAGCAGCGTACTTAATGAACTTCGAGTCACGTGCATGAAAAAAGTAACTAAAATACCTCATTACAGAGTAAGAACCTTAGGCAAAAAAGTCTCTCCCAGGTGTTGTCGGCGTTTACTGAAAATGATTTGACCTATTGAAACAAAACAATAGTTTAATTTTCCATCTTCACAAAAGGTAACTTTGTGTTTCGAGAATATTTGTATAGTCGCGCCTATTCTTGCGAATTATCGAGCCATAAAAATGTATGTCTGTGTACTTTTGAGCTCAGAAACTGGTTTCCTAAGTTTCTAACTCGTGAGACCAAGTCGGCAAAGGCTTGTGCCCGTGCACAATAAAATGCGACTTGGTATTGTGATGTCAAAGCGCACGGTTCAGAGCGTAATGCTTGGAGTAACGACCATCTAGATGCGGATAATCTGTGAAATAGGAACTTGGTTCTGGTCTGCATCAGAGCTGAGAAATCGAAGAACCTTTTAAGAAGCTGATACTTTCCAGGTATACGCGAAAGATTCACCAGAGCAGAAGTTGCTAATTCGACGTGCAAACGAGTTTTGCAAATTGTCCATGTCCCGAGACTGACACGCGGTGAGTCTCAATCGTGATGTTCTAAAACGAACTGCTGACAACTTTATTCAGTGACTCTATTATCGCTCATTTATCGAAGTCCGAGTACGCTCACGTTTCGTTTGCTGCCAATTTGAACGTTTGACTTTATCAGCTTCTGCAGTCGTGGTCGAAAGTCAAAGCGTCTGCAAAAATTTCACAAAATTTTAAAGATTTCAAAACGTCTTTCGACACATCAGGTTGTGCATTTTTTTCTATGTATACAACAGAGATTCTGATTTACGATTTGTAGTGACACTCAGGTTGTCATCAAGATACAATTCTGAATAGCAATGACGAGAACTTCAGAGGATAGTACCTTGCAAAAGGAAAGAGCGACGGGGCGTGCTCGGTAGCCTCAGGGTGTACACGCATGAGGAAGCTTTTAATCAACGCCTATAGAGGATTCCAAGGCGACTCTGCAATTAAAAGGGATCGCGTTCACTTAGATCAGATAGACTTCGTCATTGATATACTCTGGCAAAAACGATTTATGGCTCAGTGATCTTCAAATCCATTCAAAATCCAATAATACCAATCTTCTCTTAATAACTAATTAACCATAGTCAAACTTGAACAGCTTATTAGAAACTAAATGTTTTGTTTTTAAGAAGCCTATCATAAAAAAGAGCTTGCAATGATATCGAACATATTTTTTTGAGACTAAAGTCAAATTATTGATGATTAATTATTGACAAAGCGCGTGTACGACATTCTGGTTCAGCTTTAAGTAATTGGTTAGTTATTTAGGCATTGAATTTGCCCTCGGATAGAAAGCACTTTGCTAAACACTAAAACCCTTATTGTAGATGAAATATGTGTTTGGAATTTAAATTCATTCAACAGTTTCAACTCCTTCATGAAATGTGATTCGCTCTGCGTACATAAAAGTGTAAATATAGGTCCAGAGGCGTCTTTATTCGTATATTTGTTCGGGTATACGAACATGGTGTGGGCCGATGAGGGTTGTCGACCTCGTGATTGATGGCCCACACTATTTTTAGTGCGTAGTTGGCAAGTAAAGGGCGCAAGGAAGGAAATGAAGAAGAAAACTATTAAAACTCGGAAAAAATGTCCAATTTCTCTCAATTTTAGTTTAATTAACCGTGACAACAAGATCATAACTTTTCTCTCGACCTTTCTTCTTGGGTGATCCTCTCTACCTGGACGAATTTCTTGAAATCATCTCCCAAACCTTTGGAGTCTTTTAAACTCGAAAAGCATATCAAATCAGGATTTCTCCTAACTTTTTCGTATTATAAACACCTGAAATCATTTACCTCCTGTATGAATAGCGTATTTGAGTTCGCGAGACGAGAGGTATTGTTAAGTATAATAGAACATCGATTTTAACTTTGCGTTTTCTGTCGTTCTAGTTCAGCGGAGGAGCCATTGATGTTACTGAAAATGATATATATATATATATATATATGTACGTAAAGTCTGACGGGTAAAGTGCGACTGACTCGGTTCGATGAGCAGACTGACAAGTTTTTTTTAAAGCAAAAAGGCAAGAAATAACTTTATCAGTGATGCGCATAAAACACGCGGCAATAAGAGGGTTCATCCATCATAACGCGAAGTGAGAGAAAGGCAGACCGCGGAAAAACTTTGCTAGAGAAACATGTAGGTATCTCTAGTCCGAGATATCGCGTGAGGATGAATGAGAGAACAGATATGAGAGGCGCCTGGCTTTCGCAAGCTGCTACCCTTTCTGAAATGATATTCCATAATACTGCACTTTGTCCTATCGCTATTGCTATTGCTATATTGGTATTCCCCTCTGCCTTAAATCTTAAATTGCTTTTTTTTCGGCAATATTGCTAATGATTCAACAGATAGATAGATGTGTAATTATTTCGAATTGTATTTGAAGATTGCGGCATATTTAATTAATTGGATTTCTCTCTCGATTCGAATAGCATATTATTATGATAGAATGATAGGATATTAAATAGCTAAAGGAGGAAGGTTTTGCGTAAATATCGATTGAAAGAGGAAGTGGCTACTCAAAATTTGAAGGAACAATTAAGTCTTAAAAGGAAAATGTTGCGTCTGACTGAATCCCCCAGTATCATGGTACATACATATATCTCACCTGTCGGCAGTGGTTCCCTCCAAAGGGAGTGAAATTCTTGCGACCCTTCTTTTCCTATTCCTTTTTTCCACGTCTCTCCTAACGGAAAGTGTCTCTTTTGAGTGAGACCTTTTCCTGGACGCCGCAGCCGCTCTTGCAATCTCTTTCTGCTCGATTCTACCACAAAAAAGTATGCTCGGATTTTCAAACTCAAATATAAAAAGAAATTACTGTTAGTTTTTTATTCATCGTTATCTCGCAAGTTTGTTTCTAAAATTGCTTTTTATTTTCGACTCTTTATATCCCGGAATTTACAACTCTTAAAAAACGGGTAGAGTGATTTTATTTAGTCGGTACGTGGATGGGAAAAACTACACGTATAACATATCACCCCGTATTTTATAGCAAACGTCTCATGCTCATAAAGTTGGCAGACTCAGGGCTGTACCAGTTTTAATGACGTGTGTTGCAGTCCCAAGGGAGTTGGTCGATATACTAGCAAGAGTACTTTAGGTTCTCGAATTAGTTTTTGTCATTTATTTTTCCATGTGGATTAATCCATCATTTGAGAAGTAAAAACCATAGCATTTGTAACATATTCTTTTGTTATTTTTATTGTTTCAGGTAAGTGTCTATTGTTGCTGTCTGTATAATAATCTCCACCGGGGGTGATAAGAAAAAAAAAAGTTCTTCCCTCTTCTCCCAAGTGAAAAATCCGTTTAGTCCGGCTAATTTTTGGCTATATATAGAGACGAGACTAAAGCGGAAATCGATTTTGTCGATATTGCTGGTAAATAATGACATTTTGTAAACTAAAACCAGCGCAAACTCGTTGAACCGCACGCCATTTATACTTTTTATTGGTTTATACCCTAGCCGTTTTACGCGAGCACTAATACCGAGACTAACACTAACCTGAAACCGCGAAAACAGTCATAAATTTTTCAAAGTTATTTGTTAGCGTTATATCTCGTACAGTGCGTCAGAGATCTTTACTAGTGTTGTCTTGTGCAGATTGTCCAAGAAATTTACAATCTGAGATGTACGACTTTTCAAGTTTACAATTTAAGAGTCAGTAAAACATATTCCTGAGATAAGAAAATAGTAAATACTTAAGTATCTGAAGATTTTTCAAGGATCTTACGGAAAATGATTATCAAGCTTCTGAGTTAATTCCACATAAATCAAGTCACCAATTTTCATTGATACTTTTCGCACTTGTATTTCAACTACAGTAATTGGTGAAACATGCGTGAAATAATTCCAGTCTGTGATACAAGCGAGTCGAGCAAGCAATTTCGCACGAAGTACCCTTTCAAAATTTAATGGCATGTTTGCTCGAGATTCTGATATAAGTTCACTGATGCGTGGCCGAGCACGTTTATGTCAGTATTTTACCATCTGTCGAATACTACTCACATTTATTGGGTATAAGTGCTTTACAGGAATAAAATATTTGCATTTAATCATATTCCAGTGGACTATAAAATCGTTAAGTATATAAAGAATGGCTCTACTCCATAAAGTACATACATTTTTGGGGATGGTATGGAATTCATATTTCATGGACGATTATATACTTCGCAAAACGATAAATAAAGGAAAACTCTTTACGGCAATATTATACGCGCACTATTAGTGTAAGAAATGCCAGAGACAAATAATAATTTCCCTGAATTATTTTCTCAGCAATGAAATTAAGCAAATGTAAAGAATGGGATAATAGATGTTCCTCTCGTGAATGTTTGTTTTTTTTCTTCCGTCGAGAAAGGGAAGGTAAAATAATCGCTTGCAAATTCTCAAACGGAGCCGACGTGCTTTTCACAGGTTTTGCATCCGGTCGACATTTTTTCTCACGGTAGCCGCCTGGAGATTTATTGAAACTACATAGTAACTCTTGAAAACTGTGGTTGACAGGTTGATGAGCCGTTAGGTTCGCATTATTTTTCATTTGCGCACACTCCAGGGACACTTTTGGTTTCGTCTTATAGATCTTTCAGTCTTGTACCCTATTCCTTACGCGAAAGCCGGATTTAGGTTTCTATTCTATGGTATTAAGAGTTATTACTTTTTCGAGTAGCCACCGCTCTTGAGGGAACCGGAAACTAGCTCCATGCGCAAATTTCCGCGCAAGATTGCCGCCGGGATTCTTTATCCTTTTTTTCTCAAATGCTCGGTTCAGACGGATTACCCAGCGGTAGTGCCTTTATTGCTCTCCGGCCGCCGAGAATAGCGCCAAAAGGTGTGTTCGCAATTTGCGAAATAAGTCGCGCTGAAGAAGCAATTAACCTACAAATAAAGCAAAAAAAAATACCGTTAATTAAAGTTTTTGTGCATTTACTATAGGTTTTAAAAATGTTGAGATCCTCTACAAAAATTAAAATAAGTCAGCCCAAACAAATTGAAACTTATTTTACTTTTGAACATTTTTCTCATTCCTGGTTTTTCACACGAATGAAACCATAAATGAGAAAAATATTTTGGTTGATTTATTCGAACTTTTGTATCGGGGTCAATAGTTTTGAAACCTATAGTAGATATTTAGAGATATTTATATCTCAAAATGTATAAGGATGACCAAAAGAAGTATTTTAAATTGAGATTTAAAAGCCTGATATTATGTACTCTTTCGGAATGAATGTCAATGGGATAAGAATAAGGTAGTTTATATGTTTTGGCAGTGCCAAAAAAGCACTCAAAAGGATCGTTCAGTCCTTGTGTTAACTTAAAGGTCCACACTTGAGTTAAGACCTTGCGAATTCCGCGTGGTCATTCAGATCCCCCCATTTGTCGGCTCAGGGCGTGTAAAATTGTATCGAGCGATCCTTTAAACGATCTCAGGTACACTCGAGAGTATTTTCGTAAACCACGAAGAAAATTGGGTCTTAGCTCCGATGTTCTCTGAAAGAAATCCACTGTACAATTACCGGATTTACTCCCGAGACCGACTCCCCAGAGGGATATATACTTCGAGGATGTCTCCATTCGTGTGAGAACATCTGTCAACTTAAGAATCCCCGTCGCAGTGCCACAAGTCGCAGGACAAAAGGTGCTAAACGTCTCTGCAGCATTTTTTTCTCTGAGTATACAGATCTCAAAACGCGATAGACAGTTGGACCGAATCTTGTCAACATAAATGCGAACGGAAGAAATGCAACTCCTAAATCTTGCGGGATTTTTTTCTTTGAAAAAACATAGAAGAGATGATAAATATTTAAATGTTTCTATTCACATTCGGTGGATTTATATGATCTAGAGGCCATGAATAATCGTGGGCATTAAACTTTATTGGTACTGAAATATTTAAGGGCATGTAAAACATCGTTCATGAAGAAGAAGGCATCGCCCGGGTCGAGTATATATTTATATCGCGACTAGTATCACGTAGAGCACATACCGCCACGTAGAAATACGATGCTCCTAGCTGAGCATAAATAAATATAAGCATAAACAGGATAGGGGGAAAGTTTCCTACGTTAAACAAACGTTAATCCAGACGCCTCAAAGTAGAATTCGTAGATTATAGAAGTCGATCCCTAAAGAGCTATGGAAAAACCACTTCTTTTTCCCCTGGTTCAAAGAAAAGAGTATATCTCTCGGATATGTCGCTGAGTAACTACTGGGGAGGGTTGGCACGTGGGAATAAAATTCTAAAACACATTAATTATCGTCGACGAGTCGCTAATGACTTTATAACGAGCGCTAAAAGTGCACAGTTCCGTCGGAATTGAACCTCCTTATCGCAAAGGTTTCGGTAGCTGTGCACAGCATCACTTTTCTCCATTTTTTACACCTTCATCGCATCTCGGTGCTTATGTATAAAAGAAGATGACTGTATTTATATAATATACTTATGAAGCTTTGTACGTTTTATGTACCAATATTTAAGTTTAAACTTTACAGTATAAAATTGACTTTTAAGAGAGCGCATAAAGAATTTTAAACTGCATACATTGTTTTCTCATCTCTGTCAACTCATTTCACTTCAAAAATTTACGAGCTCTATTCGGTATAAGGCAAACGGCAATTCCAGGAATGGCCAAAACAGAATAGGCGTGAAAAAAAGTGCAAAGTGACCGCGCGTACTTCCTGTGTGCACTGCTTCCGGTGTAGTATATATATATAGTATATACATTATATATAGAGAGAGTTTTTTATGTATTAACTGCTGCGTTTGCTATAGGGTGCAAAACCGCTGCTGGATAAAGCAGACGAGTATGAGAACCGAAACCATGAAAGTTCGCTTGCCAACTCGATAAATGCATGTATTATGTATGTATTTTTGTATGTATATGAATATATGCATACCTTTGGTTTGTGGTACACATAATAAGCTTTGCTGCACACGTACATGCCTATAACTATAAGATTGAAAACCAAAGAATTCCGGGTCCTCCTGCATGAAACCAGATATCCCTGGGCTCATAATTCTCTACCATTTATCGCGCTAATTACGTGATATGATTAGGTAATCATATCACTATTCATTTCATGTTATTTGTCAAAAATTCAAACATTTAAAGATTTTCTTGAACTTATGAGGCAATTTGCTTTTATCTTTTATCTGAGACGAGCATTGGATGAGCATTCAGAGAAAGATATGATATTTTTTATCACTTTCACTGGAATTGCAATGAGCAAATCTGTACCGAGCAGTGTATGTTAAAATGGTGATTTTGTCAAATATTTAGCCTGGTTTGAGCAAAATTGCAGGTCGAGTTTGCTGGTAAACGAGATTTTGATACAATGGGGTGTTGGGAAGAATCAGAGTGGCCTGCAGGGTTGTAGGGGAACACGTGTCACTTGCATATGTCGCCCTAGCAGGCGTCAATCATTCTCGACCTCTCCTTCATTCATTGCACGCGCAATCCGATGGCAGCATTGTCATCAGGCCCTTCTAACAATCTAACGGCTAACCCCTGTGGCAATTCATATTACAATTGTCCATATTGACCATCGGGATTGGAATCGCTTCAGGAATAACGGGACTTCACTTACATTTCCACATATTTTACCCACTTTTATGTCCTGAATTTGAAAGCCACGAGATTTATTACGAAATAAGTAACACCAAAGAATGTCCCTAAGCATGAGCGGCATGACTAATATCCTTATATTTAATAACAGACAAATATTCTCAACAATACCTCTGAATCTTAAATCGGGTACATTCACTTGCATTAGAAGCTTTGTCGACCAAAATTCAGAATTACGTATACTTTATTTTTTCGTCTTTTCATGAATGCAGGACATTGTGTTGAATTGTTTTCTTTTTTGACTATCTATGTATGATGAAAACTTAAATTTTAGAATAACTTCTAAAAGGGAGTAACTTTTGTTCCCTTTCGAGTTCGTCCATTACCTGCTGAGAGTATGTGCATATATTCTGTTTGATGTCGGTCGTCGGTAAACACTTGCTATGATTTATCTTTGGATGCACCCTTCTTGACTTGGCTGTCTAACGGTCGACTTGTGGCTTGAGAGTCAACAAAAGACATAACTAAATACGTATACGACTTTTGTACATGCACCTGTGTTCCATCCATATTATATAGACTAGAGAATTTAGATCTCCAGTTAAAACCAATACAGGAAATGGACAAAGCAAATCACAGCTATATCTGATAAAGAGTAGATTGCTCTCGTCATAAATAATTTCGAGGCACCATGCGAAACCCGACAATATTTGAAAAACCTTGTTCAACCTTGTCTGAATTCTGTTTTTTAGTCTGCGGGTAAAAGAGAATAAAATGATATGTTTGTTTAGTGATAAGAACCTGTATTTTTCAAACCATACATCCAAAGTTCGTGTTTATTTCACTACAGGTTATTGACAAACAGGAAATGACTCTTTAGGCTTTTAAAAACCAAAGGTGTAATTCTTAGAATTCGATTTAAAACATTGTTTTGAAAAAAAAAAAGATTTTTACTCTTTCTGCATTAGCTTTATATATATTCTACTGGACATTTTCGTTTGCACATGTCAGGATTGTTGACAAGGTAAAAGCCAGGGCTAAAACATTTATTTAGTCAGCTCGAAGCTAAGTGCTTCGGTTCTTCAGTTTGGAATTCGGGGTATAAAAATGGTCGTATAACTCATATTTGTTATTATCCCATCCTAATTAGTATAAAGTTATTCTAAAAAGCCAATTTGGAACAGATATTATATCCCAACATTTTTTGTCCTTCGTTGATATAATGATCTGATCAATTAATCTTGATAATTACTCTGATTACGGTCGTCGCATAAGTTCCACAATCCACATGTGCATTGGAGTGCTCTGATAAGCGATCCATGTTTATGATAATGAGATCGAGAGCCGGCTTATAGTCTGGAAGAAGATGAAAAGGATTATTATTCGAACTGCTCGATCCGTGTGGGGTTAATCGAGACTCGGGCAAATCCTTTCTCCGACATAGATTCATTTGATAAAGTGATCGATCTCGTTGATGAATTCATCGAAGCCTAGCTTGACGATGTAATCTGTTCCCGCAAACCATTCATTTGCATCTGTTTAGTTGATAAAATGCTTTCTTCGTCATCAGGAATGTAATCATCAAACTATATAAACTGAATTAAATTAACTTTGGTATCATGAATCATTTTCGCGGTATCCATTTGACTAAGGAAACAAAAAGCTGATTTGAATCTAAATTACGCATACTCGTAAAGCAGTTAATACGCCGAGAGACTCGGTTGGTTGATTCACCGCAAAATATGGACCACACACTTTATTTGCCGGCTGGACCGCAACTTCTTGATCGTGTCAAGCAGGTGGTCCTGGATTAATTGAGACGTAGGCAAGAAATCGGTTTTATCGAGTTAGCAGACTATTTTTTCCATAAATACCCGACTGCCGAAAACTCTCTCGAGCGGAAACTCGAATCCTTGACAAAACTAATGACTCAATAATCCTAAGATCCTGTTATGAGCTTGAAGCAGAGAACGAGGAAACTTGCCAAACCCTTGGGCAAAGTTTCAGATAGGCAACTCTCGCAAAAGCGTTTCCGGGTGCTTTGCGCGGAAAATTTACATGCTTAAGTCATGTGTTCTCTAAGTTCACAATGAGTTTCACAGAAGTAGAGTATTCTAAACCCGATAAGAAAAAAATCAAACTTACGAAAACTAATTAAAATTCCAATTTTTTTTCCTAAATATAAGATAATTTCTTAATCAGTGGGACAATCCATTGATTCACTAGAATTTCTGTTTCATCGCTTCGTTAGTGGGACTGAGTCGTAAAAAATACCTTAGAGCGACTTATGTCTCGTAATTACTTTCGTTTCACCGTGGGAGGGCTTTAGGTTCCCAGAGGGCTACGCGTGAATGATCAATCTTTCGATTTCTACGTCTCACTGTTCACTTTGTTCAGTGAGTACCTGCCATGAATCTATACTCTGCATTAATATATTGTGATACAATATAGCATTATTATAGGGGCGATACAGGACACGAGAAACACTCTCTTGCCAATTAAATATATCAAAAAATAACAATATTTTAACATTTTGCAAACCAGTTCAGTTGTTAAAATCATATAAAATTTGTTAAAAATAACATAGCATAAATGTTCAAACAGAATACATTATAAAGCCAACGTATTTTATTATATATAGATTGCAATTCTCTATTTTTAATAAATTTTAGTTGGAATCCTGCGGTATCACCTAATCGTGTAAGTGGTAACATAACATAACTGACAAGACAAGGTACTTGATATAATTGGCGTATCTAAAGCACATTTATTTTATCGAAGCAAATATTTCTATTGATCAGAGAACCTAAAACCGGTATTTCCACGTAAATCTCACGCTTAGCATCAGGATCGTAAATCGAGGCCGACCCTTATTGCAACAGTTTATAATTATTACGTTTAAAATGTGCCACTTATCGCTTGCCACATTTTGCTCACAGCAATCACGAAAGTGTAACAATACTGAGTCGTGACACACAGGATGTATGTTTTACAGCGAGAACGTGGCACACGAAGGTATAAGTTAAAATGCAGTGAGGAGGTATAAAAACCAGTTCCTCATGCCGATCACGATGATCAGAACACGGGATGCAGTACGACTCTATCCTAAAGGAGCCATTACATGAGTCAACTATGTATTAGATCCTTCCTTTTTTCTTTCATCCGCATTCCTCACTTTATATTAACTCGATGACATTCGTAATCCCACCTTTCAACTCCAAAGAAAAAATTAACTGGTCACTCACTTCAATTAGATTTGAGAACAATAGACAAAATTCGTACTAATCATGCGGTATTTAAAATCGAAACAAATCAAGCAAAGATCCTGAATTTAATGTACTTTCCCAGGCTCGGAATTTGTTTTTATTTCTTATTGCAATCTTCCGTCTTCTCATGAGTCTCATTTTACTTATTTTGACTGCGCACAATAGTCCACTTTACGCCAGAAGTCGTCCTTGTTCTCAAGCAAGGACGAGTTTGAATAAATGCTGGCGAGAATCTTGTAGAATTTCTTAGTGAGAGAGAGTCTTCTTTATGAATGACAAGAATGAATTAACACCAAAGAAGGACACATGTTAAGAGTGAATAGACTTTACAATGGAAATGAGTACTATAAAAGTTTTAAGATAAAATTACATACAACTGATGCTATCACAGTATCTCTTTGTGCAATCGGTCAAGATGCGAATTCAGATATGTTTCGAGGTATGGATAAGGAAGAAAATAAACAATGAGGCCGTGATAAATATACAACTATACATAACAGTATCTAGCGGTATCGCAACACTAAATCAAATCTGAACTGCCTAGCAACCATAGATAAAAAAAAAACGGATTCCTTCTATTGCTAAGCGAACTGATAACCCCTGCTTTTAGCAAGATTACCAACTCATCTGAAAATAATAGGATGGCTATTAGGTTTGCCTATTTTATTGTATAATGATTATTTTATTCAGATGCCACCTTCTCACTTTTATTAAAACAAATTCAAATATTTTCTAATTGCCGGGCTGATGTCTAGACGCAGAAAACCTGTTTTCGGTTTCTGTTTCTAGACGTTAAAGATCGAAAGAGTTAAAATGATCAAGAACACACAAAGTAAACGATGTGGGGCACCTAATCGAGCGATGGGAGAAGATCGCGAGTCTATATCTTCGAAGGTCCCTGGAGACTGCTATAAATTACTGGTTAATATCTCATAATTACCAAGCCCAGCGAGGCTTCAGGAATGCCATGCCACGACTCAGCATGCAGGTATGCGTATATAGTCCTGTGCTCCTCTGTGATATAAAGGGGATAAAAGGAAGAGATCAAAGTGAGAGAAAATTTCTTGATCGACCTGGATACTTTATTTTTTAACGAAACTTATTTATAAGCAGCACTTTTTGATGACTGTAATATTAATTTTTGCTTTCTCTTTTCAGGTAAGTTTGCACTTTCTACTATTTGGATGATTAAACTAACAATCAGTATGGTGAGTCAATTATGCCTCGTTTCTTATTACTATATAAATCCCCTCTGTTTGCAAATTCATTGCTGAAACATGCGTGATTACTCACTGATAAGAGCAGCAGTGAGATAAGGTTTTTCGATATCGAATGGAAGTCGAGCTGTGGTTCTGCACGGAAGGAAACATGATCGCAAACATTGTAGAAACTCCCTTGAGATCCTGAGTGCAAAGATCCCTCTGAAAGACGCTTTCATGCTGCGACTATCGTGAGCGGTTAGAAACATAAATTGAATATTCAATCCAATCTTCATTATAACCGGATTTCTTATCAAACTTCTATATTGATCAAGAAATTTTCATAAATCAGTGGTCTTTAAAAACCCATGACTATGTTTCGATAGTACTAAAATTATACTATTAATTATCCTCCTCAATTCCACTCATTACAGGTTATCGCCTTTTTATCTTTTTTCAATTAATTGAGTTAAATCATATAGAAAATAATTAACATTGGAATTGCACAATAATATCGTTGTGATTTGAAGACTTCGAGAAGACATTGTCTCCTATTTTAAAATCAGTGCCATAAATCTTCCACTTAATCGATTTCGTCTACTGTTAACCGGTCGTATAAAAATTTTATATCCCACAAAATGAGGCAAACGCGGTTTATCTTCTTTTTATGAAGAGAGGAACGCGTTTACCTTCATAAAAATTCAAAGTGCACTGACAGTAGGTTATGGTCGATTGGCTCATGTCCTCAAAAGAACAAAATCAAAGTTCATGTCTCCGGGTTATTAGGTTCTCTGAACATTCAACGATTCCAAAGAAAGAAATAAGAATCACCTAATAACTATACATAATATGTGTGTATGCGTGATGTATACAGTATCTATATTCATATACATATATTTTCTCTTTAATGCTGAGGTATAATCTGCTTCGTTTCTACTTTGCTTTCTTATTTTCTCGTTCTTTTTTCAGTTTCGCCTCCTCGAGGTGGTAACGTAATTTTGATAAGAAGTGTCTGATAACGTTGCTAACTTAGCTAGCGTGACTGTCAATGTTTACCGAGAAGAGACAGAGTCGTGTTTAGTTTGTGAGTGCCGTTGGCTGATAGTAAGTAATATTAAGCGAATTTGATATCCCATGCAGTTTTTAAAGAGCACCTGATCTACAGTAGCACTTTTACTTTAAAATCATATTCTTCCATTTGCTAGTTCAGTCATGAGTCATTATTTATCTATAGGAAAAGCAGTAAACCTGCTTTCCATTTAAAATTACATACTTAAATTTTGAAAGGCCTTTAAATTGCAAAAGTTTTTTCCAAGTTCATTATATATTTTCAGTATGAAGGATAAACCCCTATACTGTTTCTAATTAAAGATCCCATATTCTGGGAAAATTAAGGGCCAAGTGTCACCTTTAAAGTTATAACAAGATGATAAATAACGCATACCAATTTGTCTTCGCGAAACTGGGAGACGTAAATCTGTAGACAGAGTCTAATTAAAACACATTAAATGTCGGAGATAATTAAAGGGCTTATCCGACACCTTTGCATACGAGACAAGGTACACCTCATCGATCCCGGACTTGTTTGAAGGTGGAAACGACTATAATTAGCGAAATCAGCGTCTCTTGTTGAGAGGAATTAAAATCTTCTAAATTGTTTCAAAAATAATCATAATTGCAAATGATTTCGTTTATATTTCAATTTACTTGAGAAGCCGTTATAGAAATTAATAATTCACTGTCCCTCGGGCCACCCAGAATTGACAGCACCCACTAACTATTCAATTATTGACTTGTCTCGACTCGTCTTAAGTGAAAACTATTCATTCCAAATAGGTGGAAATAAGTCTTTAAGACACCTTATTGCCTTCTTTTTTCTTTTCACTTTTCATCGAAATCACGAAGTTTCCGGCGGTCTAAATTCGATACACTTCGCACTGATTCGCTATACGATTTGGTCCTTGTTCCGCTGCCTTTCGAATTCATTCTTCTTTCTGAGATTCTTTCACTCATAGTACTCCACCCCAAAACGGATTCCCCCTCTTCTTTTATTCCCTTTTGCCTTCTTGAACGATTCTTCATTTTTGACAACCTTCGCATCGCGCAGCTCGTTTAATAATAAGAATGGGATTTCATTTGGCAACGGACACCATGGAAACGGACCTTAATGCCTTCAGGCCAATGTTCTGCAAGGAGGTACATTCATATGGTAATAATGCACTCGACTCACTCATACTTATAGCCAATAAAGTGTCGGTGTATTATTTATACTTTCAGATCCTATCTGCCAATACCACTATACATAAATGTTACAATGTTGCCCCGGCTACAAATGTATATTTAAATCCGCAGTCGCAAAGTGTTGACGATCAAAAGTTAATTTTTTGCATTTTATATGATAATTTAAATCCAATATATCCAAAATCCAAAATAATCCAATCATAGAAACTGCTTTTATAAACTGGAAACCTCGAAGTTTTGAAAATATTTTAAAATATATGTAGAATGACTTAAAACTTCTTAAAGTCTTTGAAATTCCTGTAAATTATTTAAAATAACTTGAAATTATCCATCAGGCAATAGATAAGCGAGAATACTGACTATGACTCATTGCGAGAGTTTGAGTTTATAGATAGAAGTAGTTTCGATATAATCGCAATCTCTCTTTCATATGATAGGATTGACTTAATACATATAATTATAAAACCTAAAATTGAATTCTTTCGCTCTTAATAATGGCTTCCATTCTTAATGAATTTAAGAAATTCATTTGAAGAAATTTGTGTTTATTAACTCCGACATTAAGCGGTTTATCACTCTGAAAAATTGGCGCCGCAGATCCCGCAGGGCGTGAGAATTTGTTGAACGCGGTTGAATTGGTGTGAAGAGTGTATTGTGCAGAAGGGCGCACGCAGGTGTGGCCAAAAAAAGTAACATTAGCGCCACGCGAGATACAAGTGTTAATTAAGAGGTCCCTCTCGGTTTTGCGTTTCCCGTTACTCCGAATCTCGATCTGCGTAGCTACACGTGTGCAAAATACATGTTTTCTCTGCGGTTTCGGGGAAAATATTTTAGTTGGGGTGAGTACAAAAAAATTCCTTGCGAATGGCTTCCATTCCTGGCATCTGTTTAAACCTCTTCTTTATTTTGTCCCCAAAGTTAGGATGAGTCAGTAAAAAGTATGCATATCCCTTTATTATAAAGACAAAAAAATGTTTAAGCAAGGAATATTAAAATCTTTTGATTGAAAGGAGAAAGAGGAGAGTTCGAAATGAGATCACAGGCCTGATATAGAACGCAGAAAATGGTGATATTCAATAGTAAAGGCTATTTTTGCAGCCGTGGAAGTTTGTTGAAAGTACGTGCTCTGCGATTGGACGATAGAATTTCATGATTGTTTGATCAACGGGAAAAAAGCCGACTGTTATGTCTGTCTGCTCTGTAGGCATTGGGCATCGAGCAGCCGATAAATGATCCTCAGCAGACACGTTTTAGCCTCGACGAATAATGGCCAAGTTACATGCAAGAAATTTATCAAACAAACGAACTTTAGACATATTTAGACAAAAAGCATTGCAATTTCGAATCCATTAAACAGTCACATTTTCAGAGACTGAACAGATTGTGCTTTCTTCAGATGAAATATGTCAATTCATCCCTTTATATATATCTGGAATAAGAGAGAGCATTAATACCATTGTATTTTTGGAATAAATCAGCTTTACAGGGCAAGCCACAGAGGCGGATTTATATGTTTTAAAATGACAATTTAAATTTTAACAGTCATTCACATGAATCTTATTTGATTTCCCTGAATTTACATAATAAAGCTAAATCGTGGGTTTATAACTTATTCAGAAAGCATTTCGGGATACGTGCAAATAGGTTTCCTCTTTCGTATGAAATACGACTAACAATCAAGCGAAACAGCGAAATATGTCAGATGATGCTAGAATTATAGTATACGTGAGATCAGTACTGTCGAAATATTACTCGGAGGTGAAAATTGCCTCTTTTACTCTCCTATTTGGAGAGTTGGCACGTCATCGCGTGATATACCACTGCGTCTGCTGCTGGTGATTCATTCAAAAAGGATCCTCATGTGGCTCAACTCACATTCACATAGCAACGAAGAGAAAAAAGGGAAAGGCGAAGGGTCAGAATCGTAAGGATAAAATCTTTGTTCTTTAATCCAATCGAAAAAGTATTCACAGAATAATACACAAATCTCTCTAAATCTTAAAAAAAAGAAGCTTACTAGTCTGCAGACTATCCATTAATGGATAACATTTACATATTTGAAAATCGATTAGATTATACGCGTTAGTTTTTATCATCAATTTTATCGTGCGATGAACTCGAGGCTCACAATACATTATCATATCATTAGAATCAAATCGAAGCCTTTGTCGAGCTATTTCCATTCCCTCTGTGAGAGTATTTTCGTTTGCTCTTGTGTTGTCTGATTAATATCAAAATCCATTAAATAAAATATAAAGAGTCTAATTATTCTGAAGTGCGCACTTTTGTCCATTTATAGTTGTAATCATTTTTAAAAGTATTATCTTAAAATATCTTATTGTTCAACCATTTATTAACTTCAGGTTCAAAAATAGTCCAATCTTAAAAATTCACTGTACATCCCTGACTCTCTTACATCTAATCGAGCTCTACTTTCATTCGTTTTGTCTTTGCGAAAAGGGAGGCAGCGCCAAGGGAACGATTTTACGGAAAGGGGGGACCGAAGAGCAAAGAGGGAAGGTAGATTTTAAGGGGTATTAGTCATTTGAGACACCGCCTATAGTCTTGTTCCTCTTCTTGGACCATTCCTGCACAGTGAGGCTGTCCCTCTCGATGCACTCGCTACACGGTCTCCGGTATTATTTACATTGGAATCTTGATCAATTCCTGGTTAGAGTTCTCCAAATGTTTTTCTTCTCACGGTCCCTCTTTCGTCCTTTTCAGACCCCCAAAGGTTTTGCAATCCCAATGGAATTTGCTCGATTCCTGATATCATGTGGATACTTACTCTCAATTTTGTACCAATCGGATTAACTTAAATACGATACTCCTTCAGGTACCGCTTTTCGTATAACCCAATCACTTGGAATTTAATTTCGGCCTCCGGGGAATCTCATTTTGTCTCGAAACGGAATTCCTTCGATGAGAATTGGATTTTATATACCTTTTAGATTTTATTAAAGTGCAATTTATAGCTTGCAGTTTGACGATAATTAATGTAATTTTTTGTGTTATTTCTTCCTCGAAGGATACTTGAATTTGTAAAAGTGCCTCGGGTCCTTTATGGGAGATATACTCGTATATTGACACGAGCTGATGTTCAGTTACGAGTAATTAGAACTCGTCTGTGGACCAATGCGGCAAAGTTAAAAGTGGCTCCTGACTCGTTGAACATAAATTTTCTCCCTTAAACAGTATGTGGCACTGCGGCTCGAAAAGGCAACCACTCGCCAAACCCTCCGTGTTTCCGACACGTTCACCATATAAACGCTGAAAGCGAATCTGAACCGAGGTGCATGTACTTTATGCGTGCATCGATTTGTCCATAAATATGCACCCGCGTACGCAATCTCTCCCTTCAATCTTCTCGACTTTTCTCCTCCACATCTATTCAAAAATCAACCCAAGATTTACCTCTGATAAATTCCTTGCTGTAGTTATAAAATGCAAATAACAATTGAACTTAAAGATATTTTTGAACAAAACGATTGTGGAAATTACGTGAAAGGTATGTAGGGAAGTAGAGAAATCCTCTTCAGTCAGACAGAAAAAGTTAGCATTTTATGGAATTTCTAACTTCCCTTAAAATATTTTGAAATCCCTAGAAAAAAAAATTAGCACCAACTGACCACATGCAACTGTGCCTCCACTCGGATCCTGACATCAAATGAATAAAAAAGAGCAGATATTACGGCCCTGGACAGGAGGAGGTAACAGTGACAGAAAGTCTCCACGAGCAAGGGTTGATAGGGTGAGAAAAAAAAGAGTGAAAGTGAGGAGAGGAGGAACTGGCTCGGCGGATTGGAGGAGGCAGGGGACGTTGAAAGAAGATGGGAAAAAGGTACAGCAAGTGAGATGGAGGAAGATAAAAGAGAGACCTTCTGCCTTTCTTTGGAGGTCCTTTGCTCTCTTTTACTCTTGCGGCATTCCTTTAACCCGTTCCAACCTGTTAGCCTGCCGCCAGTTTAACCTGCAGCCCAACACACTATTATGTCTGACCTAAGACGCTCCCACATTTAACTACACTACACCTACATACAGCACTACTATTTTATATCACAAGATCGATCAAATCGAATGGACTTGAGTTTATTGTTGGACAGAGTCTAGACCTAGAGTTGGAGAGACTCGACAATAAGTGTCCAACTTTCAATGGGACATCCCGAGGCTGATGGCCTCGGTCTCGAGGACGCCACTTTGCGCTTTAATTCTCTTGCGTTTATGCCATCCCGACGCTTTGATTTATTCAGTCCAGAACTATGGGAAAGTTTGCTCACGATGAATAATTGGTATCGGGGCAATTAACAAAACAAATTCATTCCTAAGTCTTAACAATCTCTAATTCTACCACTCACTTCAAGACTTTCAGTTTATAAAAAAGCAGTTTTTATAATTGCATTATTTTTAAGTCTGAGATGGAATTATTGAAGATTAAAATATTATTAAAGAAAATTAAAAAAATTCACCATAAGCAAAAATTGATAAAGGTATTCTTTTTTTGTCGTGCATGACATAAATTCTATTTTTCTAAGAAAATCGTAGAAAAGTGCCGCTTATTCACTAGCCGTTTTCCAGTTCGTTGACCACCCTTTATCATGTAGTAAATTTGATCCGGATTTGGCAGTCAAGGTTCGAAAATCGAGTTGAAGAACCATAAATAAATAAGTGTACTCGAGAGGCTAAAGTCGCGCAAACTGAATTCGACGTGGTCGTTTTTCTTAATCTCGTGCACGCACGCCACAGCCGGCCCTTGAAATCGTAGTAGGCGGTACCTGGACGCGTAATGTAGATTTACATCGATTCGCGAACTATAGCCACCCTTGGTCCAAGCAAGGAATGTTCCCTGCTATAGTTCATGCATTGGCCACATTCCTCTCCCATGCCTTAAACGATCTTCTTCCTTCATCTCTTTCACTCAACACACGTTCGCTCTTCTTGAATGTATTTACGGGGCATGTTTCCTATACTATATATAGTTATATTCGCCTTACTCTTCGTGGACCAGTCCAGCGAAGGACTCGAACTGCCCTTCGATTCGAACAATGCATTTATTACCACACTTTCCCTTCAACTAGCGACTATACTCGGCGTCAATCGTTCACTCAATTTGTCGATTTAGCGCTTCAGAAATTGATATATGCTTCCTATATTGACTTTTGCTTATGGATTTTCAAGATTATTCTAGGAAAGTCGAGTATTTCATTTTAACTTATAAAACTTACGGTATATCTACTTCTAGTGTCTACTTCTCTATACAATAACTTGTATAAATAAAATTACCAAAGGAGCACACTAGCTTAAATTGAATGTGAAGCCTCAACACCTACATAATTAGATACTTATAGTAATAAATTTCACACATTAAAATACGAATTGTTCTATGTTATAAATGGTTCTAGAGAACCAAAGGCTGTAATAGATGGATATCGCAGCCAGGAAATATCCCGAGTGCCCCATGGCCTATAGGTCGAAATATGTTAACGAGCAGTGGAATTAATAGATTGAAATCGCATGCCTAAATAAACCCTCGCACATACGAATTCCCGAGCCGTGTCGTTTCATTCCCAACTAACTACAGGCGTAACCTACAATCATTTAAACGTTGAAAGTCTTGTGTCTTTTTTTTTTTTTGTTTGTATCACAAAGAATTGAGAATACTAAAAATCTCTTTTCATTCCGTAACATTTCTAACCAGATTTTTAAAATAATTGCTTGGAAAGGATTATAAAAAGAAAAAGAAGAGATTTTTGCTGGTAGAATTTTTCTCGGACCTGGAAATGTTTTGTGGTGGTATAAGAACCAGTCGAGCACGAGATGTTCCCGGATTTCAACGTTCTTTTTAATTCCTTTAATTACTGCTCGAATACCTCACCACGATTAAAGAGTTTACAGCAGTATACGACTGCGATTTCATCCCGTTGCAAAAGTCACAGTGGAAAGTTGAATGAATCCGATTCTGTATAAAAGTTATAGACATTACGAGTACCGCTGAGAGCCGAAGTTAATAACGATAATAACATTAATGTCTGGTATAACTCTGATGGAGACTTCATGACGCGACGTCATTTCAATGTGATTGCAAAAATATAATATCTGTAAAACGTATTTAATCCAATATTGATTACTCCTAGACGTTGATTAAATTTTCCTAGTGGATCTTCTCTATATTTAAACGATAATTGAATCTCTGATAAAAATGATAAATGGAATTTTCAAACAATGCAAAATTGAAGATTTTTAATACATTTTAAGTTTGTTTCAATATTTTTGTCATCCATTTCTCATCTATTTTTATAAATAAAACTACCTTCTTACATTTTTTAATGACAATAGGTATACTGTAATGACTGATATAATTTGCATCTTACGTTATATAAGAGAAATATTTGAAGTCTATTTTCGTTAATTTGATGCTCATATATATGTATAGCTCTCAGAAAGAGAATATACAGGTTCGCTAAAGCAGAATATGCATTCATCTCGCATAGTGTGCCTGCGTCAGTCATTTCCTCTTTTACCCGCTTATTTGCGTACCTTCACCCTTTTGTCTTTTCTCTCTCTAATGGCCACATTTCTCATAAAGTGAGAGAGAAGAAGCTCTTATTTTACGGGTGAGAATCCCAGCACGTGCAGTCTTACCGCGGCTCCTGTCTATTGCATTTGCTGTAAACTCGCACTTATAAACTGTAATTTAAAGTATCTTGAAATGCATTCTTAATGGAACTAATCTTACAATTTTTTCTCATCATTTGAATTTTTTATGTTATTGAAACCTTATATAATTCAAATTTACTTATTTTGAATCCTTTTTTTATGCTTACTATCTTCTGTTGCACATTTGCAAAATATGTCCTCTTTCGTGACTTTTCTTCAGTATCCTGGCTTTTATTTTACGTAGCTATAAAGTTACGGACTTATTGTGGGTGGCTACAGAAACCGAGCAGAACATCTTCATGATTTCTGTGTTTCTTGCATCTCGACAGGCAAATAAACTTCTTCCTTCCGGCTGTTGGCAAAATGCATGCTTTGTGGAACGCATAGCTAACTCGACAAGATTCCACCCATATATCGTTATTCTTCTTTCTTGTTTGCTTTAATCGAGTTTAATCGAGAGAACTTTCTACAATTTCCTAACACCATGTTTGAAATCTCTACTCATACTTTTTTTATTACTACATATTTTCACATTTTGTGTTAAACAGTTAAAAATATCATTAAAAAATATGACAAATTCTAAACTTGAATACCGTAATTTTTATAGTCTACCAACCTTGGGAACGAGTTACTTTTTCATACTTTACATTTACATGCCTTTTTTACATCAGGAAAGTGTTCAAACGAATCCGAAAGCACTACCCCAAAGCTAGGTGCTTTGGGGTGATGCACAGATGACATAAAAAAAAAGTTACGTAATTTGTGGATGGTTCGCTTTCGTGCAGTCTGGTAACCCGTTAGAGTTGCACTTTCCCGCACCAGTTATAGGCTTTTAAATTCCGGAAATTCGTGAAAGTCGGATAGTCGGATGTCACGCAGAAATCGCGAATAAAAAAATGCTCAGTGAGGCTTCGCGTGTATCATTACAGGAGCAACGACCGTACTACGGTGTCTCGTCGCTGTGTGTAATTAGATCGGAGGTATACGCGTGTGAGCATGAAACACATGGGCACAGAACATGACCACGTCGAGAAATGCATGTCGCGGACTTTGGCATGTATTAGAGCTCAAGTGTAGATAAATTTCTACACGTTTAAGTGGATTTTCTGTATATGTAGATATTTTCTATGTGTATTACACGTGTATTGAAGGGTGCATTATACACTTTACTTCTTCGATTACGAGTAACCGTCCACGGGATATAGGATGGTAGGGATCTCGTCAGCCATGCATCCGCAACCAGATTCTATCCCTTTGTTTTGACTGATCGTCACCAGACCATGACACTTTCGCTTCTTTTACCCAAGTGTGTCGAGTTAGTTTGTTTTATTACTTAATACTAGCATTATTATATTTAATTACATTAATTTAGTTTAATTACATAAATTTCATGAATGATCAACTCTATTAATATGTCATAATACCATCACAGTGAAATATATAAAAAGTGTAATTATATAAGCTCTTCTCTTATTTAGTCATTCTCTATAGCTTTTGCAAAAACGGCTGTTTTTTTATTTCGACTTGATACTACGCTTTTTACTGCAATTATTTACATTTTTCTTATGTCTACATTAATCTCCGCACTTTTTATAATTTTACTGTAGATGCAGAGATTATTACATTTCTGCATCTCCAGATGCTTACCATTTTCTAAGACAGAGTTCCCCACCTCCTTTCTGATGCCGGTTCTATCTTCCTCTATCTTTTCTTTCTTCCTCGCAGTGCACTCATGGAAAAGATAATAGATAACCAAGTCCAGTGCCGAGGTTTCCTGCGTGTTGCATTGTCACGCAGATCTCGTGTTACGGGAGTAAAAGGATCTGTCACCATAATGTGGTCCTTTAAAGATATGAACATATGCATGTATGTATAACAGAGCTTACACAAGCCTTCCGAGACTCTTGGCTCGATTTACATATACCAAGAAAGTTTCTGCATTAGTATAAGTATATATTTTATATATTGTTTTCTTCAGAGTGTGTGTTTCATCAACTCTTTTCTTTACATATGAGTTAGGAGTTAGGAGATAGGTCTTTCTTATATCGTTATCACGATGCGGGGGTCCATAGATTGTCTGCACACGCACATCCTCTGATTGCCAGACCCATAGTGTCTTACTCGCATTTCTTGATTTATTTCCATTGTGATATAATCGAGATTATTTTTTCGAGTTCAGGTGATACTTATTTTCAAATCTTATCTCTGAAGAAAGTGTTATTCTCTTACATTCAATCTATGCCTTTCTAATCTTAGTCATTCTCTGAAAGATATTTTGTATAAGCATTACTGTATTCTAATATCATAAGTATAAATTATTATAAATACGCTAACAATAAAGTAAGTTTATCAACATTTACTTTATTAAAGTAAGAAAACTTTGAACGAACTTGAATTACATTTGAAGTGGAATCTCATAATTTAGTTACATATTATTATAGCATTAACTGCGATACCGAGCCCTCGAACTGAGAGAATATATTAGTTGAAGTACATTTAAGGGTATATACGTCAAAGTGGTAGAACTTGACTTAAAAAGAGCGATATCCACCCAGATGGATTACAGCGTTAATTAGCAGTAATTATTAACTCACAGGCACTACCTTCAGGGGCTGGGATTCATTAAAATTGTCGAGTTTCATTTGTCACTTGGTGAGCTGCGTTTGCTCTCACTCATTCAGTAAGTTTCTATTCCCTGCTTGTCTGCTTCGTTTTCGTTCAACACTCTCGTGTTTCTACAATAATCGACTACTTTGTACTTTTGTACGTACCTCGCTGTCGGCAAAATTGCTTCCCGGGGTTCCCTAACTCAACATTCTCTTCGAACAGTTGCTTAGTTGATTGATGGCAGACGTATTCGGGTGATGACTTTAAGTGCAAACAAATTACAGGGTTAATTAATTCAGAATAGATTTTCGAGTGCAAATCTTTAAAAAGAGGAACTCATTAAGAAAGAAAATATATTATTTTAGTTTAAAAAATGGTTAGTATAAGGATTAAAGGTGTATAACTAAGACTTCATTCATAATGTGAATGGACATGTCTCAGTCATTTAACAAAGAGATCCTTTCGGATTTTGTGTTTTTGCTTTCCATTCAGGCTTTCAATTTACAAAAATGCTTCCTTTTATCGACATAAAAGATTAGGCGTGTCAGAACTCTAGATTATAAGCTGGCTTCTCCTCTCCTAAATTTGAGCTTAAGGCTAACCGACGTGTCAAAATAAGCATCTCTCTCTTTCTACCTTCTTTTACACCTTTATCTGCCGGGCCATACCTGTTTCAAGTATTTCGCATTCGGATTATTTATCGAAATAACATCTCAATTTAATTTGAGAAGAAGAAACAGCGGTTCTTTGTATGTGCCAGTATCACAGGTAGTCACATATTCACGTTTTTGCATCTATTTTGGTCATTTTTCACTGAAAATTCTTAAAATATTTTAAATTATTTGAAAAACACCTATTTCTCACCTATTTTTTGTTTAATTTCACCTATTTTTTAATGACAATAGGTGCTGCGATGACTGTAATGTCCTTTTTTGAATCTTCAGTATTTGGGAGCAGGCGGAGGAGTAAGTATTTCGGGAATGAGAAACAGGTGGTTCGGATGTTGAATTGTTGAAGTACAAGGAAGGTACATAAGGTCAAGAGGACCGGGCCAAGTGGCGGTGGGTCGAGTGCCAGGTCTCGGGCCGAGATTCAATGCTCATGCAGAGGTGCAGGGACCCTTTTACTTCTTTTCAGCACGTTCCTCCGATTCTATCTGCCCGCGGCTTTTTCTGGGTCAAGTGCGCGAAGCGTTCGCATTGAAAAAGTAACAAACTATAAACGCCATGGGCGTCAAGAACACTCGGCTCGGCTCTTACCTACCGCAGACTCAGCCTCAGATTTTTGCACGCCTTCATTTTGCGACCCTTTCTACCTCATCTTTAGCCACTCAAGCGTACGTCCAAGTTTTACCAACGTGTTACCATGAATATTTTCCTGTCTGGGAACCGTAATTTTCAAGGCAAAAAGTTTAATTGCCTTCGAGTGAAAAATACCCTTTTTTGTAGTACTTTTTCTTGCCGGTTGAATTCATAAGCCTAGACCGGCAAATATACTCGTTTTTGTAAATTGAACAAACAATTCATCCCAGAAATTGCTTTCTTTTGTTCAGCCAAATATTTAATTTGAATTTTAGTATAAGGTAGTGTGATGACTTGTATACTATTCAACTATTACTCTCCATACTTTCTATTGATCTATAAAAAATTGCTAATAGATTTAGAGATCAAACTCGCAGCTGATAAATGTAATTTATGAAGAGTATATTCTTCTCTTCGACCTCGGAAACGTATTTTTACGTAATTGGATTATGGAAAGAATGTTACGTCTATGAATTGGGGATTATCAATGATGGGAATGGAGGCTAATTCCATTGGCGCCATGGTTCGACTGTGCATTTCACATTCAGTGATACCCTTAAAGTCAATAGGACAGAACATGGTGAAGTCGAGATTAATCTCGACCTAGGAGTTCCACAGACTGCTGCCTCTGCTATATATAGGATTGAGATATCGCTATACAGCTTCGAATCACAACCTCTTTGTATATAGCTTACCTTCGCATTCGCGTTAAGCATTTGTCACGGCGGAAAACGATTTTACGCGTCTGCAGCTGCTTGTCGTTGTAATCGGATTCCAGGTTACGTCTAATTCTCGTTCTTCATGCATTCCTCAACTTCAATTTTCTTTTCTCCAAAATAATATTTACTCGAACCGGCTCTAATACTTTCCTTCTTGCTAATCTTACTTCAAAGTTGTGAATACGCCTTTCACGTAAAATATATAATTTATCAGCAATGAAAAATCTCTGTAACAGGGTACAATAATTGTCAGGTGATTCCCCAGAATTCATTGAATCATCAAAATTCCTGCATATTTTTAAACGAGAGGATCGTTGGGTCATTTCCCGCGTATTAAAATGAAAGCAGATATCTTAATTCGTCGAACGGTCCTATAATTTGCATGCGTTACGCTGATTTTACGAGGCACGCTCATTTTTCACGAGCCAAAGCGTGCATTTAAGCACGCGCATTCAGTTTTGGGAGTTGAGAACACACCGCCTTGGTTAAAAAGAGAGCAAAATTCGCAAAAGAGAAGAAAAAAAGAGAGAGAAAGGGAGAGGGAGATAAAGCTGCGTCCCGGAGCTGCGAAATGCAGTGGGTTGGTTAAGTCGTAAATGTCAAATATATGCATACATTGCATTTAGAAATATATTCTTGCTCCTGCTCGAAACCGCGACTCGGATGCTGAAAGTCGCTCTTTTTTTCTATTTTCTTTTTACGCTCACTTTGTATAAAGTTTGATGATGCCCTGTAACAGTAATACCGGCAATTACAGGCGAGCTTGCATTTAAAAGATCCATTAAGACGTTCAATATACGAGCCTTAGTCCTAATATCTTGTATAATCTGTGGACAATTACAGGTACAAATTAACTATGTGCTCGCGGCCAATCAACGATTCGCTCTTAATTAACGTAAATTTCAGATCATGTCCTGATTTTTTAACGACATCTTTTTATTACTGGTTTGGGATGTCCAAATTGCGTGTAGTTGTCTTGAAATAAGAGATGCAGATCGGCAAACTAATTTTATGCCCTTTAAATAAAATTCTTTTCTATTTTAACAAGATGGCAAGAGTTTTTAAGTAATTTCAAGATATTTAAAGGGATTTTAATAATTATTATTGTACAATGATGTATGTCAATTATTGCTATGAAGTTTTTTCGTGTGAAAAGAGATGTGAGGCCTGCATATGTAGAAAGAAGAAAACGGAGTTAAAATTGCAAAAATGTTGACGAGGAGAGACATTATGGAAATTACAGAAAAGGGTTGCACATATTCCGTAGAGACATTGTGAAGTTCTTCTGTTTCCGTTTCTTTAGAGGCCATCTTAAATTCCGCACCCTTCTTCCTCTGCGACCGACCCATGATTCTTTTTTCTTTCAGAGATGGACGTTTTGTTCAGCCCCATATATGTATATTTATATGTGTGTGTGCTCGAATGGCGTACATGTTACACACTATAAAGTACATACTACACACGTTCGCATATTTCTACGGGGAAAGTATGGGGTCCAGAAAAGCGACCTGGCGCTTGTGCAATGCCAGGGGAGAGAAATGAAAAAGGGGAGATAACGCTTTTTGTAGGATACAACCGCTGCATTTTTCTTTGTTATTTGTCGCTACAGTTTGAAGAATTCGTCGTCGAAACTTGTTACTTTTATATGACTCGCCCGCGGAAATTAGCCTAAAATTTTATATTATAATGATTAGATTTCTTTTTTCTCATGAAGGTGCACTTAGGGAGGATATTTATCGTTAAGGAAAATATGGTGTAAAGAATTTATATGTGGTAAAGAAAATTGTTGTGCAGAAAATTGTTTATGTCGGAAGCTAATGTGTTGAGAATTTATTACTTTGAGAATCCATTGTGTGGTAAATCATTATACCCTGGAAAGTTAGTGCGTAGGACACTTTCTGCGTAGAAGGCAATTTCGTTTCATATAGGGTAAGAAAATGACGATAGAAGAGAAGGAAAATTCCCCTCATTCGTTTGAGCAATGTGGCCTTATTGCATTCCGAATTCGTATATTGTACCAATTTTCCAGATTCTGCATGTACGAGACGTTTTTAACATTAATATGAACGAAAATTGTTCGCAATTTTATTTTGTCCAGAAATAATGTTCAACCTAAAAAAAATAGGATTACAATTTTTGTAATCCTTTTAAAACCACTTTAAATCGTTTTAAATATACATACATTGAAATCCCTTTAAATTCCATTTAAAAAAAATTAAATACCTCACAACCTCATACGATCACTTGAAATTTCGTAAAATTACTTAAAGTATCTTGAAATCGTTCAAAATATTTTTAAACCCCCTGGAAATTCCTGTTAATAACTTTAAAATATATGAAAAAACTATAATATATTTATTACATACAATTATACATATACATTACTATAACATGTTATTTTCTTGTTTGTTTTAGGTAAGTTGTTGCTCTTTCTCTCCCTGTAACAATCTCCATCTCGATGGTACGAAGTAAGTAAGGAATTAGTCAGCTAAGAATCTGAAAGTCTTCGCGAAATTTTTATGGAGGAGTTGATGGCATAAATTCAAAGTGTACATTCTTTTTCGCGTGGCACCTGTAGAAAACGTATCAGTGTTGCTCGTCCTCTTTGTCTTTCGTCTGGTTTTACGTTGGTTCGTGCTCGTCGATGGGTTGGTTCTTCTCTTGGTCCCTCGCAGGGCGGCCGCACTCGTGGCGGTCAGGTATGCAAGGCTTGCAGACGAAAAAAATCAAAGTAGAAGAAATGAGAAAAGACAAAATAAAAAAGAAGTTACCGCGTGGACGCAAAAGGTAGAGTAGAGGGAGATCTAGAGAGGAAGGGAAAGACAAAGAGAATAATGTGAACGTGGGCACAGCCTGACCCGACCTACAGGGTCTAAACAAGCGGATGATCGGCTCTCGAAATATCTGCTGCTCCTGGGAACATATTTATGCATGTATGTCTCTTTCCTTCATTTATATCTATCCATCTGGCTAGCCATGATGGTCTCACCACCCAAAAAGTATAGTATGAGCCTATTCATAATTTTCATTCACTGCACAAACTCTTTCATAAAGAAGAATCCCATCAGTGTACGAGCGGACCAGTGCAAGCTGTCCAAGTTCCTAGCTGAATTCTTGTTGCTTCCATTCCTTCTCGACCCATCACTCCAAGTTCCTAGGAAGAAATTGACGATGCAATTATGTTATTACATGCGAAGATAAAAAGAGTTTTTTACAGATCCTCCGAGGAGAAAAAAGAGGGAAAAAATTGAAAATGAGGAAGTGCACTGACAAGATTATAGTTAATTGAGAGAAAAGTGGTGTGGAGGTTAATTTGGATGTTTATGTTATAAGGTTGCAAATTTGTTATATCCTGTTCGAGAAGATAATCAGACTGTCCGTAAGATTAAACTTTTCATATTTCCTGATAATTCCCTGATTTTTAGAGAAATTTTATGATCCACTTAGACAAATTTTCTGATCCTGATGATGATCCACTTATTACTGCATCTTTTTAAGGATATAAAAGGAAGTTACTTGTCTTCTCTTTAAATAATTTACTTCTATCAACGATATTTCAAAAGAGTTATTAATAGAGAAGGGCATTGTGAATTCTTTTTCCGTCAATCTTTTCTAGAAAATCGTTAAAGTTTGGTGAACAATAGAAACATAAAAGCTTCACCGCAAGGTAAAACAAGGACAGGAGTAATTGAAAAGATGCAATCGATGAGAAAGTGGGTTTTGTGGAATATATGCAGTGTAGAACAGAGGAGTAACCTATATTGAAACTTGAACAATAACTACCAACTAGGGTACTAGAAACAATTGAGTTATTGATATCGTGGAGTAATGCTATTAATGGCAGTGAATCGAAAAACTCTTGATGGCAATCGTTTCATGAATAAAAAAAGACTGTAAAAGGGAATACTCATATGTTCTTCTTCTTTTAAAGTAGAACACGAGTCTAGAATTGTAGATGTAGATTATTGCCATTTAATTTGCCCGTAACCATCCGAAGTTCAGTGGCATATAAGTCTGCGTAATATACGCACAGATTCATAGATTGTATGCACAAGTTGCAATACAGGTAAGTTTCTACTTACGGAGCAATGCTTTTGCAAGTTGTAGATCGCGGATAAGGACCAGGTTGTGATTCTGAAAGTGACACTATGTTGTGTAGAGGTTCTCATTTTCTTATACATGCATATAAAAGCAATTTGAGATTGATACGTAGCCCCATTGTTATAAAAATAATTGTAGAAGAGTTGCATGAGTGAAGAATTGAAGAAAAGAGATTATGAAATTCTTTCCTCTTAAACATCATGTCTGAGAAGTTTAATCTGCGAGAGAACGGATGTGGTCATTTAAATCTTGCAGTCAAATTTAGTCAGTTTCAAGTTATTATTCGAGAGGAAAGTAAGACAAATTGGTGGATTGTAAGGTTTCGTTTGGAAGCAACGTCTCGTAAATCTCTAGTTTGAAAAGAACGATTTTCAAATTCTAACCAAGTAGTCGTAAACTCGCAAGTAGGACTTACCAACTTACCACTTCAACCGCCTCGCGGATTAAGTTCGCTTTGAGTTATGCGTTGCGGAGCCACGAGTGGGTAGCTGGTGCATTAGTCGTGTTAGAAAGATTGTAGGCGTTTGCCTGCTCAGAAGATCAAAGCCAAAAAAAAATTTCTTGTCGCTCAAGTAAATCTATAATAAATTACTCAGATTAGAAATAAATATTTGCTCTCATATCTTATATGTATCTCAAAATCGACTTTCTTGTTCACGGCAATAATCTTCTTAAAAATTAAAATTTGGATTTTATTTGCCAATAGGAAGGAAAATAAGCTACAGAAGGACAAATTTTGATAATTGTTGACAGTTTTATGAGTGAAACAACTTTTGAGTCCATCTAGAAATTTAATTCAAGTGTGATTTTAAACGCAACTCTTACTTCCCCGCAGTTTCCTGTCTGGCTCGTGAAAAATTGACAGCATTTTGAGTCCGGCTGGCTCAACTTCAAAGTGCTTAGCGCACGAGTCAAGTGGACACGTGTTACATGTTGCAAGAAGCTTCTTTCAAAGTTTATCTCTGGGAGGATCTTGGTAACGGATCTACATAGGAAGAAGTCATCGTCGCGTGGCACTTGAACGTTTTCATCACAACTGACCTCTGAAGACACAGAGGAGGGACAGGAAGGCGAGGCAGAATAGGACATCTCGAGACGAGTATCTTGCGTAAACGATTGTAGTTTCATGAAGTTTCAACCTGTGTCAGGTTGAGCACCACCCTCTGACTCTGGAGAGCCGAACTCTCCCACGCGTCTGCTCTCCCCTCTCTCCCAGAATCTTCTGCCATGTCTCATTCTTTTACCTTTTTCACCCCACTCCCCCACTATTTCACCTTCACTATCTCCATCTCTTTTTCGCTGAAGATTCTGCACCCTCAGTTTCTCTGCTAGCTTCCGTCTCTCTCAGTCTCTCGTAGAGTCTCGATTCGCTCGTGAGAGCATTCTCTCTTTGTGGTATGCTTTGAGGCTCGCCGCCTGAGGAGCCCCTCTTCTCCTCATCTCTGATATAACTGTGGGCCGAACAGCTGATTCGTAAAGGGGGTCAGCCACCCCTGAGTTCTGACTCCAGCTTGGATTCTGAGCCCAAAAGAGACTCCGGGCGAACTTGTTTCAAGGCAACTTGGAGAAATGCGAGACAAAGGATGCTGCGACCGACCAGATACCTCCGGACAGCTTCCGATTTTTGTTTATGTCCAAAAAAGAGAGAAGAGGATGTCCGTTCATTGATTGTTGGAAATCTTGTTTCTTCGAATTATGTAGTTGGAGATTTTATTTGAACTAGGTTGAGATTTTTGTGCCCGGAGAACTTTTAATCAATGCGTGTAGGTATAATACGCAATCTATGTACCATAATAAATATCCATGCCAATTAAAATAAATTACACTGGATATAAATTAAAGATAATTCATAATTCAGTCGATTATTTTAAATTCTATTATTTTATTATTTTATCTGTATTTGAGCATAATTATTTTATTGAGAGTAAATTGGAGTCTTTGTTTGGTGAATCGACGAGTATAGACTTTTCGCATTATCCTCTTGAGAATCTCCAGTCGATAACTGAACTTGCTATAAGGTCCTTATAATGCACGTGCACATCGTTCTCCGAAGAGATTATTGAGAATAAGTATGCACGACGGAGAAGATGCTTCGATTCGATCCGTTTGGCTTCTGCTGTATAACGGGACGATTCTGACAAATTACGGGATGCCAATAGTGGAAAGTTAAATTATGCGAATGTACAAATATATTTTATTCATAACTATGCATGGTCAATTAATAATATTCAAGTACAAAAAAGATACAAAATTACAATTTTAAGCTCTTACACTATATATATATATATATATATATTATTTTCACTCTTCTTTTTCTCACCAGACTTTTTCACCAAAAAAATCATATTAAAATTATCATTCCTCCAATTTCTAAAGCATGAAATAAAAAAGTAGAAATAATAGCAATTTTTGTAGAAAGAAATTAATGGCCGCTTGAAAGTTTCATCAATCTGTTGCAAGACTGAGTCAATAAATAACGATTTTTTTTGTCAGTTTATTAATTAACTCCTGTCCGAGAAGCGGCTTTTAGTCGTGTAAAATTTATTACCATACATGTGTTTTACAGGCTCACTCAAGGGCATGCACATGCTTTAAGTTGTACGCAAGCATGAGATTCTTTTTTTTTTCTTTCTCTGGTCAATCCACGAGCTGTAAATTGATATAAAAGTCAAATGTGCTTCTTTATTTGATGGGTTTATGTATTTAGTGATTATGTCCGGGAGCCGATTGAATAGACCCATTTTTGGAAATCCTATTGTCGGATTCGCTGAAGCGATGAAAGACTTCTTGAGCAAGTGAATGAACTGAGCATGAGGAACAAACGTGACGAATCGATGACCGGACGACATTTTTATTTATCGTCGCTGGACAGGCGTGAAGACCACCAAGTGCAAAACCTACCAGAAAAACGTCTTCTTTTATTGGCCGAGAGATTGGTACTTTAACTTGAACGCCACCCGGAAGTCAAGTTCATTCTAGCTGTCATATTTTTGAAAACTATAATTCCCCAATTCTTGCAAGTGAAAAATGATTAAAACACGAATACATTAACTGAAACATTCATTTATTTAAATGCAAACAGAGTAATTGTTTTTACTTAAAGAAGCAGTCTCTCGAAGAGAGATTAATGAACATTCGTTAAAGGAATTATGTGTCGAGTGACGAGTTTTCTTGAGCTTAAATAAACGACGTGCAGTTTCTGCAAAAACCCACCCTCAGTAAAAAGAGAAATCGAAGCAGAAAAGGGCAAAGATCAAAAATATAGAGGGAGTTTAAATGAGCAGATGTACAACTTCCAGGAGTTTACTTTTAGTTCAGCACGTTTTAGATTTAGATTTAGAAGTGTGAGGGGGAGGAAGAAGGAAAGGGAAAGAGATGGTAAAAAAGAAAGAGAGAGGATAAAAGTGAGTGTAACAAAAAAGAAAAAAGGCGTGAACTACTCGTTCCTTGGCGCCAGTCAGGTTCTTTTTTTTGGACATGGGCATACTGACTTCCTTTCGCAAACGTACGTCTTTTCATTCAGTCGGTTTCGTTACATTCATGTCCTTAGAATTCTTCTTCAATGCTAGATTTCTGCAGAGGAATACCAAAATAGTCCTTCCTCCCTCTTTGCAATTGTCTCGCAAATTGCCTCGGACACCGGAAGTACCGCCGACGCGACAGCAATTGGAAAAGATTTGGAACTATGTATTCCATATAAGATTGGTCAGAGGACTCCAATCGTCAATATCCAACTGAGATCAAATATAATTAATCAAATGTAATTAATCATATTTACTTAATCCTATATAAGATAAATCTTGAACCGGCGGAGAATTCCTTCGAACATGTATAATAAATTCGTTTTTTATTGGTTGCTTTAAAAGTCGTATATGGAAAATTTTATGTTCGCCGACGACTCCAGCTATATCAGTTGCAATCGAATATAAAGTTGCGAGTAGCGAGGCGAGTAGTCATTCGGAACGGCTCTATATTAATGCAGGAGTAGCTGATTAATTTGCTGTACCACGATAGTGACAGCTCGTACAAATCGACGTGCGGCTAATAGCTGGCGCGCGTCTGTCATTAATTATCGAGATCAACCGGTTCGACGAATCAAGAAACTCCTCTTGCAATTCGCCTACCCAAGTGGTCTCGTAAATCTAATCGCACGGAAAAGTTTTTCTTCGTGAAAAAACAGCATCCACTTGACATATGCTGGACCCTCTTACGCGCGCCTCTCGCAAGTGAATGTCAATGAATATTTATTAACAATTATGCATATTTCATGGTGTTTTATTACACATTTCATATAATAATTTTACTAATTCCGTTCGTTCGTTCATTTGTAACACTTCAAATAATAATTTGTAATTAATGCACCTGATTAATTATATTTAATTTCATGCAAATGTAGATAATATACAAATCTCATGGTCTCATGTCGAATCATGTAATTTTGTTCCTTGTTTGATTTTGAGTAATAATATTGAAAATATTTGAAATAATTGTATGCAATTATTGCTAGTCGTAAATGCTCTCTTTGGAAATCTGATCTTGCGAGAGATAATTGTGATTTTATGTTTTCTGATAAGATCTAACGTATGCTTTTAATAATAGAATCTGCAAAAAATCCTTAATATTTAATTGAAGTTAACCGGGATTTTTTATTGAAATTTGAACTATCGTATAACTTATCATTCATTCAATCATTTTCGTGGATTTTTTTCACCAACAAGGCGGCATGAACACTGGTTAGGTTGCGTTCAAACGAGTTTTCTCGCGTCTTGGAATCGATAGGATCTTATAGAAAACTTTACGCGACCTAACGATCCTTGAGAATCCTTGCGAATCGGCGGCGAACATGGACCCTTGCAATCTTGCTTGTTACCATCGCATCGGGGTTGAATCCATAGCAACGATTAGCTACGTTTTTTACTTTTGAGACTCAGAGTAATTACGATATTGTACCTTTTCTGAAAATCATTGTATTACATTCTTGTTGAAAGAAAATTCCTTCAACTTGTAACAAAAATAATCTTATTCCGTAAATATAAAACTTCAATTCAATTAATATATTTATAAACCTCCAGATTTACTGTCGTATTTTTGCAACAGTTTATTTTCAATATAGTTTATTTTTAGCTCAAGTGTTTGACTTTCATGTGCAATACAAATTTGCGGTTGTTAGACTATTGGAATAAAGATAAACTCTAATTTTCATCTTGCATAGCTATAATGAAATCATCACACTCGCCAATCCAAGTTTTTATTATAATGAAGTCGATTTACGAGCTCCTTAACATGTATTTACTTAGAAGTCGTTTCGCATAAATAAATCAGGTTTCTGCGCTTAATAGCTATCTATTAAAGCACCGGTTGCGTATAGATATTAACGTGTAAGCAAACTTATACTTGACTACTTGTGTTGCATTACAAATTCATGCATGTATCGATGTGCTAGTTTACTTATATGTAGATTACCGAATAAATTATTATATAAAGGGTCTGCTGGGCTTCCAAAGGGTTTACCTTCCGTTTCTTAAAATCATAATGTCAAATTTTGGCATTATCACTTTCTCTTTAATCTTCAGCAAAGGGCTGCTTCTGACGAGTAGAACGTGTGAATTTATGACTTCATAAATAACGGTAGTTATAATCTGCGCATATTTGTCCAGACTTTGCATATCTAAATTTTAGAACTTCCACTGCTGCCTGACGTGTAATCATTCACGATAGTGAGATTAATATTATCTTGGAGAGATAAACGATATATTTGTTTTCCTTCACTTTCAAAGCTGAAATAACTTCATAACTTCGATAACTACAATTTTATTTTGCATTTACTCTTTTTGCTTGCGTAAGCTTTTTTCATAGATGTCATTTGAACACTTTATGCAAAAACGTTTCAGGATTTTAGTTTAAATTTAAATGGAACTAATGGAAGAGTGTGAGTTGAAAGTTGAAAGCTTTTATAATCCTCTCACTCCCCTTGACATGTTATTGAAGTATTGAACTATTGACTTTTCTTTCATAAAAAATGAAACATAATGAACATTATAAACTGATCCACTTTATATGTGCAATAATCTTATTACTTTCATGATTTTTATTCTTTGTATGCGGTAATACATGTGGAATTTTAAATCGTGCACCCTTAAGTAAAATTGGAAATTGTATAAGTTTGAAAGTTTTCTAAAGCAAATCAAGTTGAGAAGAGTGTTTGCACGAAGTTTGCCGAAGTCTACTTGTTGTACCTGAATCTGGCAGCTCTAGTGTAAATATCGCGCGCTTGCATACGCCCATAATAAGATCAACCTACGCGAGAATAAGAGCCCAGTAGGTTCGAGTTTCAAATGCTCATTAGTGAAGATGTTACGGCAAAATTGTAAGACACGCAGATATTCAACCGTGGAACTGGTTTGGAATTGAAAGTCAGTGTTTCCCAACTTTCTATGGTCCCCATGGACCAATCGGGCTTTGCCCATGGCGCCCCCAGCCGATAAGGTCATCGCGTGCTTCCCTTTCAGGGTTTTATTACTTTTTTCAACCAAGCCCTCATTTTTGTTCTATTTATTTGTTTCAGGTAAGTAACGGCCTCGTCTAAACCAATTTTTTCGACACCTTGACGTCGATTCCTCACGAGTAAGTCGATCGAACTCCGAGTCGAACTCTCAACAAAATACGATAAGTAAATTCAACCATTTCTGCTTGATAATTAATTTTATTTGAAAATCAATCTTTTTGGTTGAAAATTAAAAAATTTAGTTGAAAATTTAGTTTCTTTCGATGAAAAGTAATTTTTTTTCGTTGTAAAGCCTGCAGATAAAATAACAACCGAGATATATGTTTTAAACTTCCAACCGGGATCATTTGATTAGCATAATTCGATCAGAAGCTTGTATACACAAAGTGCTTGTTAACTTATATAGAATTTAAATGATTATTGCTGCAAATAAAGAAGCAAATACCACTTGAATTTTAATTTAGAGAATCGATGATAGAGGCGTTACTTAAAAAGTGGCAATTAATTACGCCGCATTGCGACATTTTCTCAGATTGTAAGGAAAGGTTTACTTAATCTTGAATTAATAAGTACTGCTTTCATCAGCACTGAGTCGGATTGAGACTGAGGAAGTGTATATCACTGAACTAGCAATGCGAATTAATGGTTGAGACATCTTAATCTCGAAATAAATTTACATAGTAATTTTGCATTTCGCTTCACATTTCAAATTGAGAAGGTTTGACGTCCCTTTCAACAGAAACTCAGAATTGCTTTCAAGCTTTATTATTCCTTGATAAGTGAAAACTATCAATTCAAACTTCTTTCTACTTTTATTTCATTGATTCTTGTTTCATTATGGATTTTTCTTATTTATTTGGAATGATTATTTATGAGGTTGAGGCAGTTCAAGGAGGTCTTGGCATGACTACATTTCAATCGTTGGGTTCGAAAGCCGCGCTTGTTACGGAGCTATCAAGTAATTATGTCGGGTTAAAAGTTAATTGCCTCAACAAGGAGGCACGAAGTGCGTACATCTCTTGCTTGAAAAAACTTCTGAATTTTTTTATAAATCGTCGGGTTCTTGATCGATTGAGCTCAGTCCAGCAGTTATAAAGGAAAGTATTTTGTGCGTGGGGTGCGTATCTCAATTTTTATGGTAAAACTTCGTGGGCGATCCTTCAGATCCGTGGATAACAATTGAATTTCAGTTACCCTTAATCGCCATATTTATTGTCAAGCATGAGGTAAATTGCAGCTTCACATTTGTCTAATGAGTAGCTTCAAAGTTTTTTATTTTAGAATAATAATCATCCATCCCACGTTCTTCCAAAGTTAGACCCCTTTTACTAGTAAAATATTTAATCACTTGTGAAACACATATTGTATGTATACACCTGGAATCATAATTTCACAACTCGATTGATAATCCTGCCACAATTTATCCGCAAATTGAAAATTATTGGTAATCTGCAACGGCAATAACGTTACTATTTACTCACAAATGAACCCGTTACAAATTGGATAGAAGGGAGGCAACCACGTGGATATCCGGTGGAAGAATAGATAGTAATAGATCAATTCATTCCGATTTCAGATCCTTTTTGACGGATCAACTGGAAAAGTATAAGTTGCTTTAAAGGTTTAAACGCGCAGCAGTTTTTTCAAGCTGACGTCTGCAGAGGCTTTTAGGTACCTGATTCAGGTTACCTTTGGGCTTTACCTAAAGTCCTTTAGTTCATCTATATTGGCAAGATCACGGATGAACATTTTAGGGTGTGTATATAATCGATCCTCGTGGTGTTTCGTTTCGGGTGCCGAAGATACCCTTCGCAGGACAACGTCGCTTCCTGTCTATTCTCCAACTGGTAAAGAATACCGACTAATTATCGTCCCTTTCATTCATCATCCGGATATTCCTCGCGTATAATAATAATACTTACACAAAAAGGAAAAGGGGAAATTTTTCTCTTCTATTTGAATCGTTGATGGCTCTCTGTTATATTCCAAATGCATCTCAAGATTTAAAAACTTCTTATTCATGATCCTTAGAATTCATTATCAAGAAAGTATTATTTAAATTATTAAAAGTTAATGTAGTGAGTTGAAACATTCCACGCGATCAGAAAGTTAAAATGTAGATTGAAGAGAAATGTTCCACAGGTGCAAGAATATGTCCTAACCAAGGTCCTAAAAATATCAAGTGTATTCTCTAGTTCACTGATAAAATCATATAAGAGTAGTTGTAATATCATAATCGGGTATCGCTTTTGTCTCAGTCCCCATTCTCACGAGTCACTTTGTAAAAATCGATGAGTCACCTTATCTCCTATAATCTCAAGGTTTTTTTCTTCTATCGCATACTTTTATTTCTTTCCTTTTCTGTAATGTCCTCTTCTACTTCCGGCGAGAAGAAAATAAGTTTGCGAGACAGTGAACGTTGACCATTGAGAAGCTAGAAACGAATGCTCAAAATTTATAAAGAATTAAAATTCCAGTGCAGCAGGTGGGTTTTAAATCCCATCGCGGACCTCCGTGCGGAGGCCACGCGAGCATAAGGCTAGCCTTAAATTTAAAAGCAGAGAGAGCACAACAGCTGGCCCAATTTACACGCCATAAGAGGGCCCTTTGTGCACGATCTTTCCGAGTCTTTCAATGAACTCACGAGCGTCGCTCATGCATCCTAGCCGGAACCTCGTCCGACACTTAAATATGCCAAGAAAGGACCTTTTTTAAGTAGTTATAGATATTCTAGTCCAACTGACATTCTCGTGACTGTTTTGAGTGGACTTTACTGAAGAAATTAATTGACTAAAGAATGGACGACAAACAAAGGAAAGATCAATTTATAATTTTAAAAAAAGCCCTTGTAAACAATAGAAGGTGAGGAGCTTAATTAAATTATCATATCATAGCTATTGAGACGTAAATGATGACAAATGACTTTGATAAATCGTTTCGATAATTAAAAGAATTGAGCACTTCACCCCTATATGGTGGTTCTGACTGCATCAATACAACGCTGATAAGATCAGAAGAGGGTCCAATAAATTAGAAAAAATGTAAGGTTATCGCGCTGATGCGGAGGAAATGAATGAACTGAAAAGATGGTGCAGTTACATTACATTGGAGATGCTACTTTGAGATATTTGAGGACACTCGTTAGTGTGTGTTCGGTGGGTTGTCGGTTGCTTCCCCGAACACGTGCATTTCTTACCTACATGGTAGCCAGAGGCTTTGTATGAGTGGCACGAGTTTTTGTCCATGTGTAGGCGTTTGTGCAGGTCCATGAAGGGCGGCCTTTTTGATCTTAACCTGTCTGCCACAGACACATCTTTTTCGAGTGTTTTGCTTGTGTGTGTGTGTATGTGTGTGTTTGTGTGTGAATTCTGGAGGGCTCGTGGAGACTGGAACCAGTGGCAAAAGGAATGCACCTTGAGTCCAGGTAGGCTGTGCAACCGTCCGCACTCTAATATGTGCACTCACTGAAAAATTGCATGACACTTTCCGAAATCCGGTGAAGGGTCCTTCTTCGTACATTCGCACGATAGCCAGTCAAGTCCCGACAGGTTACGCATTTTCTTTTTTTTTTTTTTTTTTTCATAAACTAAATACAAACTTTTTTGTATTAGTTTCGCAGCTTTTGCTTGAGTCGGAGCGAATGAATCAGGAGCCTAAACGTTTTATGGCGCCCCTGGGGTTTTATACGACGCTCAATTCTCTTCTTCAAAAGACACGGAAATTTTAGCGATAAGTTGCTCGTAAACTATCATAATGTCCATAATATACCTGCGCTTCCGAATTTTGATGAAGATTTTCCCTTTTAAGTGCTCCCGGAGCGGAAAATATTTCTGTGTGAAATTTCCGATTTTAGATTTCACCAGTTAGTTGACAGAACAGATTTTTGTTGCTACAATATAAATCTTTATTGTTCAGCTCACTTGGGACAGATAGATTTCAGTTTTGAGCTTTAGTTAGATAAAATTGAAAGATTAAAATAGATGATTCGAATGATTCAGGTAAGGTATGGCTTAGTGTCGGAAGATGAAACGTACACCATGAATGAGAAGCATGCAGCTTTGTTGAAAGTGTGCCGAAACATGTGATTTTCATCTAATCTTTTCACGAATTCTTGAACACCTTTTATCCTAATTCTAGGATGTGCTTCTTAAAGAAATGGAGATGTACTGGAGATAGCGTTGAACTGTAAAAGTGCATGATACCATTTTCCGTTAAAGCGGTCTAGTGGAAACTTTAAGGTTCTCTCAGCTCCCAGCCAAGTGTATCATCGGCTTAAGAGAAATTGAGCCTGTAAATGTAAAGAACGAAGTAGTAGTCTCTTTAATAGTTCTCTAGACTCTCAAGTCTTTTTTGCCAATTGAATTTCATCCCTTCGAAATAAGTTCAGTCCGTTCGTTTTCTTTATGCACATGCATTGGTTGCAGTTGCACCTGGCCCTGCAGCCAAAGCCAATGAGCAGGTGATGCGAATTTTAATAGACGCGTGGTATGCGTCAAAAGAAATCCTTTGTCGAATTAAGAATAATGAGATGAAACTGATCCCAGTTTTTATTTTAAACTAGCAGAAATTAATCCGGCGTTGTCCGCGAGTTTAATTTTAAATAATTAAATACATGAAACTCAAAGCATTCATATCTGAACGTCCTTCACTACGTCAACTTTAAATAGAATCGATTCTAGATTCGCAATTTCGCAGTTTCCTGAACTTGTGCCAGACCGTCAGATCTCTGATTAAGGATTAATTAATTTTCTTCAATGAGAACTGCAACATCAAGTGCGTTTGGTCCATTCTGATTAACTGATACTCGAACTTAAAGGGGGAATATTACCAGACATAATCGATCGAATTGTCAGTAATTTTACCCCCTTCCAATTGTCGAGTGCTCTCAAGCAGTGGACGATCGAGAGAATCGATATAAGACCTATCGACCTCATCGGGCATTCAACGATGGAGAAAGCACGGCGCTCGCCAAATGTCACGCTCGCGGTTTCGTGGGTACAACCGCTAACGTTGATGTCAGATTGGTCACGGCTCATTAGTGAGATAACTTGGAAGTTTTCAGCGTCGGGCGAATGCCCGGATTTATTAACGACCGCCATTATACTTTCGCTCTGCAGAATCCTTTCCTGCTGCTCGATCCTCTGTCTTTCTTTTCTTCCTGTACATTTACCTGCACTCGTATTAAGATCTTTTTTTTTCTCTCTTCCCTGTGCTTCTTTTCTCCTTACCTTCCTCTATACTTTTTTTCCGTCGGTTAATCGCGACTTGAAAAGTTTTGGCGATCCACGTTCCTCAGTGGAATTTCGAAGCGAAAAGGGTGGGGCCTTTATTGTTAAATTAATTTATGTTTAGTACCACGAGTCTCAGATAACGCGGATGAAAGAATTCTGGGTGAAATTTCCTCCTAAAGGATCCTCATTTGGAGCCTCCTCTGTTTATTTAATACACTGTGTAAACCCCTATGCTAGTTCAAGAGAATTTTTAGACCCTCACTAAACAATATCCGGGGCTTAATTCTTTAAAATGCGTATAGTTATAATGCCGAGGTTCGTGATGAGGGTGAGAGATTTTAAAACAGATCTCTCAATTGTATGTATTTATATCCATTTCGACTTTTTCCATCTTTCTTTTTTACATCTTCCTCTCGCTGCAATTTTGGCGAATTTAGTATTAACTTCGCAACCAGGGCTATAAAATCTGAAGTATTTTAAATAATTTCCTCGAGAGTCGAAATTTAAAATAAAGTTTTCTGAGAATTCTCTTCTTTATGCATTCGTTTCGCATGAAAAGGATAACTTCTCTACAATTGTTGCTGGAGTTTCGCTGATAAAATGATTACTCCGTGACAGGGGCACTGTACTACAATGTGTATTGTACATTCTGTAGTACAAGTTATAGTATATAGGTATAATCACTGGTTCTGTCTATATCTACACCTATACTCCTTTTATCTCTCTATCTCTTCTTCTTCTTGTTGTTCTTCTTCTTGCATTAGAGGGAAGCAATGATTCACAAAAGCAAATTTAGTAATCTCACCACACTGTCGAAAGCTGTCACAACTGAATATTTGACGAACCGGATGCTACAATAAACCGCCACTTCCGGGCAAACGTTCGTCCAAAGTACTTGTAAACCAACATCGGGATTTCGAGCGACAACATTTCGTGTTTGTACCTACATAAAATGTCCATTTTTATAGCAAACCAATCCTTTGTATATATCAGTCATCACCTTGAATATTTGAATCTGACGTTGCCAACTTGCTGAATATTAAAAATTTTTCTAATACATGTTGTTATGGAATTCGTCTTATTAATTTCTTTAGAATTAGATTCTTTTGATTTTTAGTACATATATCTTCGTTATATCGTTTAAATTTTTTGTCGCCTATTTCTTACCTATAGTTTTATAAAAAAAATTCACCTTTTCTGCTTTTTTATATTAGGTAGTGTGATGTGATGATTAATATTTTTATTTTAGCCACTGCAAAATTAGAAAAGATCTCACATTTTTTAGTCAGAATAAATGAGGAGGATAAGAATTAAATGAGAATAAAATTGGTTCGAGAGACCTTAATTCCTTAATATATCTTTCAACTGGACATAACACGATCTCACTGAAATGTGAAGGATTTTTGCGATAGTTGGATCGGTCCCACATTCGTTATCCATATCACAGGACCAATTAACTTTTTTCTTCTTATTGTGGCCTTTGAATGAGCGGCTGTACTCGAAAGTATATAGATTTCTTGTTGGCGAAATGTCTCTGTGTCGATGTTTACAACACAGACATGTTTATCGTCATCGGTTGAAATAGACTGTGGATGTTGGAAAAATAAAAAGTGTGGATACACCGTGATACAGTCTCCCTGGGGATATCACCGGTATATTCCGCCCTCGAAACGTAGCGTAGATTCTATAGCGGCATATAACTGTATTTATGTTTTCTCATCGAATGAATCATCCAAACTGGGGTGTATTCTTCCTCTCTTCGTTAACTTCCGACAAACAAATCGAAGATTGCAAATATTTTGATGTTCCAGAAAAAAAATTCATAAAATATATGCAGTCGTCTTTGACTAACCGTATATAAAAGGCGTTTACCTAGAGTCGACTGTAGATTAGACTAGTGGGAGTGAGGAAAAGTTGATCAATCGTTTTTGCAAATGCTTTCAACTTCCCATGGAGTTAAGAATCTCTCGCAAGTTGCACAAAGATGAAATCATTTAGTTATCTTCTTGAGCGATCGTCTCCAGAACTTGGCGCCTCTTAAAGCACACACATGCTCTTGAAAGTCTTGTTACCGTGAATGACAGAAACGAGTACTCAAAAAATGTTGAGGGCACTCAGCGAGAATAATGAATAAAGACTTAATTGCTTAACAACTCACGTTATGCAAATCGAGAGCTGCACGCGACAAATCAGCTTTAGAGAATCTGAGCTGTTATTCAAAAGACAGAAACTTGTATTTCATGTTCAAACACATCCATTCGAAGGTATCAAGTCTTTAAATATTATTCCATACTTGAATTTAATCAAGAGTCGTCGAGATAAAAAATTAATGAAGCTAATTATGTATTAAACTCTCGGCAAAGCTGGAATCGTTGCTGATACAACTAAATGAATCTCACAGGACAAAATATCGTAAATTACCCTGATAATGAGAATTTTCCCGACCTGTGACATTATGATATGATGTATCTTTTCAACTCATTGAAGATCGCTGCCCTCTACTGAAGATAGATTTATCGCAGCGAATAAAACGACTTCTCTCAAGTCGAGTGTGAACCATAAATTGAAACCGTTGATATATTTACAGAAGGAAAATATAAATAACTTTCGTGATAAGTGATGGACTATTTTTGCAAAAAAAACATGAAGAATTCTCCAGACTAAAATGATATTGTGGAAGTGAAGTCTCTCTCACCGTTACGACAATATGCATAACCGTTATTTTCGAGAAGAGCGTGTAAAAGATGCATGCATTGCACATTTCGTGAGAGAAAAAATCTCAAGCCTGTCTGGAACGTAGTGTGAAAATGAACACACTTGAAAATTGTCCACTTATTAGCGTTTTACGCTTGACTGTAAAGACTGACGTCAAAAATTGTACAGCTAATGCTATCTGGGTGGAGGTTGGTTTCTTCTTGCCAGCGTCATATGAAGCCAAGCGTTACCAAGTGTCAATCTTCGTGTCTTGAAGCCAATCTTCACGGCTAATGACCGATTCCGGTGCAGAGAATTGACGCTTGACGCACCCCTCTTTTCAACGCTTTAAAAATCAACAACACAATTTGAAATGCTACAGTTTGTAGCCACAATCTGTAACTAAATTATCACAAATACATTTCAACATCGAGTTTAATACTCTATACCCATTCAAAATTTGTTTTGAATCTAATTTTTTTGTAAATCACATTTTTTAAAGACAATATTACTGTCATGACTGAGATTAGCATTTTACTTACTGCTTCAAGGTTAAATTCTACAAACACTCCCGAATAAGCACACATGTTCCTGATAAACGCTTTCTCTCAGTGTTAAATGAAGCAAACCTAATTTTATCTTTGGTTGATCCGCACCCTCTTTCATTTTATGCGCAGAAAAAGAGAAGGTAGCAAACAATCTGTAGTTTGGAGTAAGCTCATGTTTGTGAGTTTGGCTCTTGGTGACTGGTCGATCCCCCATAGCAGATATAGAGTTCCATCGTGAGATCTCATCGCTATCAAGTGGACGTGACGTACACGAAAGTGTGTAGTTGCACAGAAACACGAGTCGAAAAATAGAGTGAGATATAAACTCACTCTTACTGTATCACAAAGACGAAACGAGTTCTACTTTTCCCCAATCTCTTTTCATCTCTTATAACATTCAATCCCAGAGATGATTCACAATTCACATCCATGAACTTATGACTCATTCATTCAGGAAATCATTACTTTCTTATAAAAAGCTTACAAACCATAATTACAGTCATCTCAGATCCTTACCTACTCACCTCTTTCACCTGTTTTGAATTTATTCACCTATTTTGGGCATTTGTCATCTTTCACTTTTTTTTACGACAATTAGGTACTGTGAAGACTCTTTCATTGATTTAATCTCTCTCTTATATATTCTCTCTGCAATGATAATTTTAGTCAGCTGCCATATTTAAATCTAAATTACAAATAATTACAGTTAATAAATGTTTCCTGATAAGGATTATGTTTGAAAAATGGGGGTGAGTAGGTAAAATATGACTGTTTTCAGCTATCTTGGAAAATATGTTGGCTGGATCTAGAGGGTGAAATATCTTTCGGAAATGCGAGTTCGAGCGAGCGCATGCGATGGTACAAGGAGGTTAAATAAAATAAATACGTGGGGACACGTTTGCATCTGTATTTGTTCGCGAGGGGGCGTCCGAGATAGGGGATAAAATATTAACACCCCGACCCTATTGGACCACTAAAACTCACTCCTCTAACGTATAACGTAGCTTGTGTTATAGTACTATGTTCAGTGTCTCTCTAATTTATGTATTTCAAAGCCTCGTTGCCGCTTCAGGTGACAATTAAACGCGCATGCGTAACTTCTATTAAAGTCTCATTAATGTAACATCCCCTTTTGTGAAAATTAATGTTTTACGCGCAAATTCTAATTAAATTTGAAATTTACGAATTCAAGTTTACACTCGCTAAACCCACTGTTCGCCTATAATAAACTCCTGCAATTATTGGAAACAGGTTTTCAATTTGTTGAAATCATTCACTGCGATAAATTTGCATCCATTATGGAATTCAATCTATGAGATCTCGAGTGTGAATTTGATGTTCAGAAGTATATAATAATTTTATGATGGTTTTATTGTATTATAAAAATTTCGTGAAAAATGTAGACTGGCGAATTTCTGCTCGACGTGGTGCAAATGTTTTGACATAATTACCCTCCTCGTACCAAAATAATTGGCGTTCTCAACAGGATATAATCTTTTTCTTTTTGAACTTCCAATGCTTCGATCCAATTATCGTGAAGCACTCTTCCGTAACACCACACGCGTCGTAAACAATAAACAAAAAGAATATGAAGGGTTTTTAATTTCATATATTTTACTTAATTGAAGAGGAAAAATTGCAGGATTTTTCTAGAATTCACAGAAAATCAGTGTTCTGCATTACATTTAGAAATTTACATCTCATGAATAATTGAGGGTACTAATTGTTGCAAAACCCTGTACCTCTAAACCCATAACTCCTTAGAAATTGTGTAAATGAAAAAAAAACATATATAATTTCTGGGTTGCTCTGACATGTACATAAGACTTTGTTGCATGCTATCGAGCACTTTATCTCTTGTATGCAAAAAAGTAGCATGTGAAATAAGAAACTTTCTGGGGGATGAAATTCACAGTTTCTAAAAATCAATAATAACATTTTTTATCATTCTGATAACTTCCCGGATATATTTATTAAGGAATGACTGAAGGTAGGGCAACTTTTCAGGTGTATCCCTTTTACATATAGGATTCAAGCGGTTAATGTACCGAGAAGTATATATTTCTGGTCCGCGGACGTGTGTATATTTATGCTCATTTGTGCACAACCGGTAATTCCCAACGTGTCCTGGTTTCACGGATGCAGACCGACAGATACCATCTTCCATGCCAATATTAATTCCAGGACCATTTCATATGCGATTTAACTGTACGTTCTCTTCGTCCACGCCCAGGGAGCGCGCGCTGCTTCACTGAATCGATATCTGTTCAACGAACCGAATTTAAATCGATCTTTCTTCGATTTTGATCCTCCATAATGCCAAAATACAGATTACAGTCATTACAGATCGTCACCTTTTTTCGATTGATAAACTTGAATCATAGGAAAAACTATTTTCCTTGGGGTTGTATGTATAGAATAATTCTGGTTCATTAAAATTGGATAAGGATTTGTGTCTTTCGTACTCTGGACAGGATACAAAAGACGTAAATTGTGTGCAATTAATCGAACGATGTTCGCGATCATGTGCTGATTTGTTATATGCAGAAATTTCACCGGACGTTGTTTTGCCATTTGGTCAATGCACCCATTAAACTTCTGGATCTAAACTTGGCGATCAAGCAAACAATATATGGTGTATGTTTTTCGAGAAAACCGTTCACAGCTAGGTTATTCTTCACTACTTAAAATAAATAGAGTTTAATCTAACTCAACAAGGCATTCTCTTTAACAATCTAATTAATCTCCAAATGCCATGCCACAAACCATAACGTGGGCTGAATGGACTACAAAAGATTTCATAGCAACCGGATAAACTTATCTTTTAAACTGGCACAACTATCAAAAAGATAAGGTCTAATAAAATAAGGAACCTCAATAGTAACCTGGATGGTGAATTAATTATGCCACATCCTCAATAACGATAATATCAACTTCGAATACACAACTTCCTTCCTTGAATGTTAGATTCTACTCTATTCGTTATACATACTTATTACAATTTGAACCCTTTTAAAGGATCTTATGAAAAGTCCGAAATTCCTCAACTGTTAAGATAGTTTTGCCTTGTGTCTAGATAAAGTCTCACTAGAACCACCACGATGTCCATATACATGTGAACAGAGAGGAAAGCTGTTGGCAGGTGATAAAATATAGTCTGTTTTGTTCAACGTTCACGTGAGCGCGACTGAATGTCAAGTGGCCAAGACACTATCATCATTTGCATACTGGTGGAATCTCTCACCGCATTATAGCATGAAAAACTGTGGAGGAGAGAAGGCCGACAGATAGACGGAATAATTGAGGTATATCGTTACCGAACTGAATCACAATGATACCTGCTGGTTGGTAGCTTATGGGGACTGATCTTGTCTCGAATATAAAACATCTCTTCATTGAGTATTAGCAACACTGTCGTGGGATGAATATTAAGTGTACGCAGCATATAAACAAGTGTCTTTTCATTTTTATTTTTGGCGATACGAACCATATCATGAGACTTTGCTGATAAACATACTCCTTGATAGCTACTTAGAAATTAGAAACTGGTTACTGCTACCGTTACTTATTTTTGGTAACCGCAACTCGTTACTATTTTGAAAAATTAACTATAACGGTAAGGAGTCACTTTATTTTCGTAATTTCTATAACTTCTTTTTTTTTTATTTTTAAAAAGAAATCACCGTTTCACAAGATTACTGCGGTAATTTCCATCATTAACGTGATTGGTGCAGCTCATGAATATTTATTGGTCGAAAAGTCTATAAGCAGCTAATAAGTTGGAAGGAGTTATTAAGCTTCTAAAATAGCGTTTTGGTAATAATTAAATCTAAATGAAATAATCGATTGCGAATGTGTAAAAAAATTCGGATTCAGCTTTAACGAGCGAACATGCTTACTTATTCATTGAAAAAGATAAAAATAAAAATAATCCAGACATAGTTTTTGGGATTAACACGTTGATGTTAACCCGCGGTAACTGACAGAGCACTGCTTACAATGTTATGGAGTCTTTCTTTCAAGAATTCGAGATTATACAACAAGTTTGGGAAAGTCTTGTGTGGTCCAATCAAAAGTTCGACGTAATTAATTTTATCGACTGGACTGGCAACTTGGAGGTCGTTGATTTCCAAGACCGAAGATCGAACTTTCACGAAGCGTTAATACTCACGGATATAGCAGATGTGCGGCTATTTTATTGGCCACCTGTTAGTACATTGTCTTATCATCTCACGTGTTTCTCCAATTCTTAACTCCCCTTTTATTCAAATTTTTTTAAACTTATAATTAAAAGCTTGTTATAAAAGTAATGCTATCTGGACGATATTGGTAATTTTTGCAAAATATTTCTGAGGTTCTTTCGGTAATCTTCTTTTGAAGATATTGATGTGTTGGTCCCCCTAAATTGAAAGCTTCATTGATCAGACAAGTCTGGGAAAAGTGTTGAGTCAGATGAACAGAGATTGGTCCCATCAGGAAAGTTGTGGAAAATGATGAAAGTTGAGGGTTCCTCATTAGATTTCCATCTCTGATTGAATCAGGAGGTGCGTAGATCAAGATGAGATCCCATTATCGTCTCAACTCAAGGTCACGGAGTATCCAAGTTTTGTCAGTTTCCAGCTAGACGCCCGCCGGCTCACTCGAAATATTTCGTACAACCAATCCAGTGACCTGCCCTCGGTTTCTCGCCCCTTCCAGTCGGATAGGGTAATGCAATGTAACACGTGGAGAAGGGTGTTTCCTAGCAACCCTTATGTCTTCTCACCCCCACCAGCTTTTGGCTCTCTAAGCCTCGTTCTAAAATACCCCAAAACCTGCTCATACCTACCACACGGTCATGTAAAAGTTTAACTATTGATCAAGTCTTTTGCCTATTATATAGTTACGAAATCGATTTTGTATTATGCTCCATTTATTGTATACCTTCCGGTAAGAAGCACACTCAATATTACAGTGGATCCTCATTGCAAGCTGTTTTTCAATAAACTATATTAGATTTCAGAAATATATATTTTAAATTCAATGTTACATCGAGATGAAAATAAAAAACCGATTAATCGAGTTTCTATGCACATACTGAATACTTATCTATATCGAGAGATTTCACTAAGCAGCAATAGCAATAAACTTTTTGCTTTGCTCATTCTTCATGGATAGAAATTATAGATCTTTGCTTTTTTATAGTGTTTTATTCTCCTGATATTATTCCACTAAGCGAATTGTATTGGCGCATTTCGATTTTTATTGGTGTCGTTAATAGCATCTTAAAGATACACTCTCTTTAATCTTCTTATGAAGACATTAGAGAATGCCATAAAATAATGTGCGGAAAGTGACGAAAGTTAATAGACCATTTTAATAAGAACATCTATGTGCTGATTACTAGTAATAAAACGATAGATTAAAGGAATAAAGATTTATGTTATGAGAAGTTTACAACTTGAGTAATAACTGCGTTGTCAGAGGTCTATAAATACAAAAAGTCACAGTCTGTCGTGAAAATTTATAAAAAATGTTATGTTATATAAATCATTCTAATTTTACACTTTCGTCATAAATTCCTTTGAATTGGTATTATTAATAAACTTCCCTCAAGTTAAAATGATTTTAATCATAACCCTCTCTTGAGCTGTAACTCATATTTTTTTTTTTTATAAACGTAATCTGACACTATGAGCAAACATTAGAGAAGCCGCGAAGGGAAACGAAAAGGGATGTTGGCCACCAGGGAACGAATTTACGTGTGTATGAAAATAGATACTGCCTCTTCTCGTTTATCTCACCTACTTTTCTGCAGCTTTAAGGGTTGACAATATTTTAAAGAAGTAATCCTTACCTCTCCAACAACGATATTTTCTCTTGAAACATGTATTTTTTCCCGAGAAGCTTTGCCTCTTACATAGATATTATTTTACATAAATATCATTTATGCCTTTTATTCGTTATGCATATATATATTTTTAATTTGCAAGTAGTTAAAGGTCTGCATGATTTTCTACATTCTAGGAAGTATGAATCAGATTTCTATTTGCGTTTATTAATAAACGCTAGTTACTTACTACTTATGGATCGTTGCTCAATAGTGTATGTAATTGATTTCCTGCGTTAAAATCATCCAAGTGTATAAAAGATCTTTATCAATCAGTAAGATCTTAGTTAGATTTTTACCTCTCATTACGAATTCATGTCGTTGTGGATTTAAAAATCTCACACAGTGAAATAGGATATTCTGTCAATCTTTTATAGACTTTGAAATACAGAAATGTTCAATAGTAATAACATAAACTTCTACGTTACACGAACTTTCAACTGAGAGCGATTGAAATCGAGATATCAATATTCACTTTGGATGTAAATTTTTCAATTTCACCATAGTTCCTACCACATACATCATTTCAGAAAATCCCTTCGATTTTCAAGTGGGAGTTCAAGTTTTCACGTGGAAATATTTCGAAAAAGATTTTAAATAATCAATGTGTTGCCCATATTGTTATTTCGAGTAAGACTACTTTTATTATTTAACATCAAAACCCGGTAATAATTTAATCAACGTAAATATATAGGTATACAGATCTTTTTCTTATATATACGTATGAAATGGTATACATACTTTAGAACTCGCAATTATTATTTCATAGGAGTCGTTTCACGCAGAAGTGAGGTTCCCCATACAAATGGTAAGGTGAACGGTCAATCGATAAAGGATACTTCAGTTTGCCAACATAGAAGAAAAATTTTGCACAAAGCTTGATCTTTCATAAAAATAATACGGACTATTAAACTCGAATTTCCTGAGCCTAATCAACCTGATTAATCACTGAGCAATGCATATTTCTTCTCTTATATATATTCTGTAAATTTTAAAAACACACGTGCAAAGTTTCAACTTTACGACTTTGTGTCTAAAAATATGAAATTCATTGAACCGATCTTAATTCTATAAAAGTAGATATTTTTAACCCTTTTTCATTCCTACCATCTAACCTTGAACTTTAAATGTCTCTCAACTGCCTCTGAAAATGTTATCATGAGAAAAAATTTGCTGAGTGGAGTTCAGGGTAATAAATAAAAATCAATAATTTATGTATATGTATAGAGAACATATAGGACAGATATTTTATTATAAAAATAAAGATTGTTGTCGAAAGTTTCAAAGGAAAGTTGATTCCTTTGTGGCAGGTACATATGCAATTTGCGTCTATCTTTTGCAGCAAAGCCATAGAAACTTCCTTCTGACTATTTCTTCTAAGAAAACGACTGTTGTGCAGTATTTGAGGGGGGAATATATATATATATATATGAAACGTAGTTGTGGTGAATCGTCGTTTGTGCCTCGGAAGTACGTCGCGACGGGAAACCCCCGACGTCTCAGGAACGTCGCGACACTAACAAACGGACGATACAAATACAACCACATTAAACCAAGCTTTCGCATTCAGCATTTCAAGTTATACTACCTTAAGTTTAATGACCTTCATCCACATCTTTCTCGATTCGCCCTCCATTCTTGGCGAAAAAGTCCATTGTAAAATGGTAATTACATCTTTTATCTCTGAAAAATCTGAATTGAAAAGATGATATAACAAAATATGTATCAGTCATCACAAATCGTTCCCTATACTCACCTTTTTATTTTGAATTTATTCATCAGCTATTTCTCCTATATTTTGGGGATTTTTCACCTTTTTACCTTTTTTTTAAGGACAATAGGTATGACTATGTAATATTCTCCAGATCTTTATGTTTCTGCTTTCATGTCTCGAAGTTTTGAATGTAGGTATTGCGAAATGTACGACGGCTAAAGTTCCCGTGAAACCTTATCAAGAAATACTTTCCATGGTAATTTACTACCCCTTATTACCTTTTTTCCAGGGAGCGGAAAGGAAACGCGAGAAAACGATTCAACCCCTCGAAATGAATCGTGATTACTTTTACGTCGTGTTTCAAACTTTCCAGTGATCTGAGCGAGGGTTGGTTTTGTAGGGTAGGAAACTGAAATTAGCTTAGACGGTAGACTGGGATCAGTAGATATGGTAGATAACCAATAACTTCTAGGGATGAGAGAATACACAATCCTGAAACTGATCACTGGATATTTTCTTCGATATTGTGCCTTCCCACTTTGCGCAAATATAATTCTCTTGACTTTAATAAAATTGAAACATCGAAAAAGATGTTTGTATTCTGAAGTTTTGAATAGCCTCTGCTAATTACCACTTCAAGTAGAGTATTTTTGAGAAGAATTTTTTTCATTAGGTAGAATTGAATCAAACAAATTTACGTTGAGAAAAGTTCGCCACAACTTTTCAACAAAACTTAGCTTTTACTACATTAAATGTTGATGCCGATTACGAAAAGAATTCTGCCCAGTCAGCTTTTACAAGCGCTGAGATGAAAGTTTCTTTTTTTCGTGAAATAAAAGAAGGAAACGAGAAACAGTATTTGGCCAAAGTTTCGAGTCGCAGGATGGGTCCCTAGCCTAATACAGAATTTCCTTGTGTGCGTTTATATCTACTCGTGAAAAGTACTCGAGACGATTAAGGTAGATTGTATATAGGCACGAACACCATCTTGAAATCTGGAAACTTAGAAGAAAAACCAATTTCAAGGGAAGCTCCCCTAAAGTCTTGCCAAATCCTGCCAGGATCCAAAACACCTGTGCACAGTTTATATTCTACTAGGATTATTATACATATGAAAAACAAATTTTGTTGAAAAAAATATTAAAAAACAATACTTTTAAATTTTTCAAACGAATTCAATTTGAACTGTTTCAAGATCATTTGATAATCAGTCGAATGTTAGCTTATTTGAAGAAAGCTCTTAGTAAATTAAGTGTTGCTTATAATTTTCTTTAAGATTTGGAGTGATTTGGTTCTTTAATTTAATTTATAAATGAGTTGGCTGCAATTAGAAGCAGAAATGGTTGAATAGGTTCAATTATCGTAAACGTTTGTATTCCATCGTGTTGGAAATGAGGTCATGTGGTGTCAATGCTTTTTATTTCGAAGCTCACTAGATCCCATCCGAAAGCACACGTAATTGTTATCGCACCCCCATTCGTGCTCACCACACCGTAACGATAATGGAGAAGTTAACAGAGGGTGAAGATCTTCCAGGAAGCTGCTAGTTTTGGATAACAATACCGCACTCTCTCATGAAACAAATCCAATTCCTATCACGAAATTACACCTCATATTGCTTCCTTAATTAATAAAATACATGTCCTTAGTTTTCCTGGTTGAGGGGTGTTTTTATAATTTACCTATAGATGATGAAAACAATATTGAATTGCAATCAAGAAGTGAAATCTTCCTGTTACTGAGAATCAAATTACATTTACTGAAGTCTTGACGTTCGTCTTGGTCCTGAAAGTATTTCTACTGCAAACACTCGAGTTCACTCGTAACTCCTTGGAAACCACTTGCGAAACCTGTGTTTTCTTCAGGTTCTCTTATTCGTCTTTTACACACCCGGAAACCTCTGTATCTGTTTACTTACACCCATCGGATGCGAATCGAGTTTATCAAGATTTGTTGGTGATTTTCGAATTCATAATACAATTTCTATCCTCACAATTTTATTAATAATTCTTATTATTATCATTACAATTGTCTAATTATGTCTTATCTTATGTTCACAGCGAGAGAACTAAAGATATGTGGAGGTATAAGCAGCGGAGGTGAGGTGTGCTGTTCAGCCGATATGGAAGTACGACTGCAAGCTAGAGCTCGAGATAAACATGAGAAAGCGACAAGAGACACCCTTCATCGACTTCAGCAACTTCTCTTCATAAGGGGGACTAGATTTCACAGTAAGTACATTTGTCTCTCACAATTACTCAAGAATTTCAATTCTCTGTTCCTTGAGATTCAACTACAAAGCGAATACAATCTTCCAGTTTGATACAATTCAGAAAATTAAATTCTTCTCCTAAACTGAACAATCCTAATTAAATCTCTTCAAAGTCTCTCACTGATTCAATGATATTCCAGAATTTTTTTACATTCTTTCTCCTGGCCACAGCTTCTTGTTACCGCAGCAGAAACATAGTTGCCTCTTTCCTCTCGTTCATTAAATTGATCCCTAATCAAAAATAATCGGAGTACCACAGCAGACCTTCTGCAAGAAGAATTTTTCGAAATTCTTTCACTTCCAGAACTTTCCGGAATTTACAATTAGGTAGTTATTCGAGGGCGAAAACGAACATATCCGACAGGAGGAGAAAGTTCGTAGGCGATATTACAGCAAGGAGTTAAGGGTATATGAAAATATGGTTTATATGGGGGTGAAAAGAGATTCCTGTGGTGGTTACACGCAGTCGCGATAGAAGTGGATGTTGAAACACCACAAGACTCTCCTACTAGTGAGCTTGTGAGGTCTTTTTTAATTAAAGAGGGACCGCAAGTGCATTGACATAGAGGAAGTTGGGAACGCAAGCTACGCACTTGCACACGTCCATCCGAAGCTCAGAATTGCGACAGTATGTACTTACAAGTGCTTCGTACTTGCCATAAGTCTTATGCGTATTCGCCACTTAAGGCGCTTCAAAGACGAACCTCATAGAAACATGCCGACTTTCCCGGCTCGTTAGAGATTGCTTCGAGCTATTTATTCCACCAATAAGTACAAAATTAGGATGAGGATATCGAAAATCATCAGTACAATTATTTTTCCAGTTTTACTTTCTAGGGGAATCACTTCTATGCTTTTTGTTCTGTATTCTTTCTCTAGAATATATTTTAATGTACAATAATTTCATTCTTGGATTAAAAAGAATTTAAAGGGGTTTAATTTTTGGAGATACTTTTTTTTATATCTTCTAATTTCGGGCTAGATCATTCCCTAAATTTTGAAAATCTGAATTGATAGTCCCGCCCAAATGTATACGAAAGATCAAATTGAATTTGAATTGCAAAAATTTATTCATCTTCCTCCATTGGACCATGACATTTGCAAACCTGATAATAATATAGGAGTAGCAATAGTTTATCCAAACTTGTTAATCTGAGAGAATATTTTTCTTTGACTGAAGCCTAATTACCAATTCAGATTTCGCTTCTATATGAGTGCTAGACTATACTTTAGTCTAGTCAATCTCTATCTGCAACCCACACAAAAATCAAGCCTCACGAGACTTTGATAAATGAGAAGTCCATCTATATAAACTTTGTTCTGTTTACATTAAACTTTTAAATGCCACATTTTTCGCTTCCAAAAGAATATTCGATGGGAGCCATTAATGAAACGGACTGACAATGAGATCCATCACTTCACTAACTATAAACTTCTTCAGTGATTTCAATTCATCAAGAAGAATTCAAAATTCAATCTTATCGCCAATCTTCTTTGATTTATAGAAATAAAAGATTGGAACCCGGACTTTGTAAAAAATTCCTCTCAAGAATATCCTTCTTAGTTTTCATTATTTTAATAACCAGTATCCTGTATCTACATTAATGTCAATTCAGTTATCGTAATTGGACTTATATCTTCTCGGTTGCATTATATTTTAAACGGAAAGGTATTTTCCGGAAATAAGGACGTGGGAAGCTGGACCGCTCGTGTCAGGAATGAGGAAGGGCAATTTTCCTAATCTTTTAATCCGCGGACCAATTCAGTATGTAATCTCCCGTAATTTTGGGATTCGCTTGTCCAATGTCCACGCTAGATATAATGTCGGAATACCTTAAGTCCATAAGTACCTTTCGTACTGCGTGATACCATACTTTACGTTGAAAGCATTATCTAGTTTGTGGTGAAAAGATTTATAGCAGTAATACATGGACTGATTTATTGAATTCTTTAAATTCTGTTAAATTTTCAATTCTTTTGAAATCTATTGATGATTTCTATCAGTTTATAGAAGCAGTTTTTGTGTTGTTTTTGACACTAAAATATATCTGAGAAATCAGAACTTTAGATTCATTCCAAGTTCAAATACATTATAGATACTAAAATTCGATGGGTCTACAGGTTTGAAGTGTACGTCTATATTCTATATATGTATAGAACATTCTATGTTCTATGATATACATTATGAAGGCACTATAGGTTGGTTTCGTTGTGCGGTATCTTTGGGGTGTCTGTGGACAACGTAATTGCTCCAGTCCCTCCACACCCTCTTCTCGTTTTCCACCCTTCTACATTAACGTACACTATCCACTCGGTGGCTATTTCAACTTTCATGGAAAGCATATCTGTGGCTTAAAATGATGTTAGATTTCTTACTTTGTTTGGAAATTTTTTATGAATCCTGAGAAAGAATGAAAGTATCAAAGGCATTTGAGCAATTCTCATATATAAGAGTTATTTGGAAGGTGATGTACCTCCAGACTTTGATGTGACACGCGGTATGTGTAAAAGGAGACCCTCTCGTATCACTTCGGAAGACCCCCTGAAACTTCTATCAAGCAGAGTGCCAGGATGGGTACCTTGACTTGGGTTCTGCTATAGTTATTGCTATCTAGTTGGTGTGAGCTGGCGCTTCAAAGAAGCCTCTTCAAGAGTGGTTGATATAACACTGAAGGATGCGACAAAGACTCAAATTCTAGAGAAATAATTAGCATCTCGAAGTGAATCACATCGTGAGAACAACAGTTTTCAAGCGATTTCAAGTAATTTTAAAGAGATGTGTTACTTATCATATATAAGAGCAAATTTAAATTACACGGTTCTTTTCTCACAATTTTTACTTTTTGAAGAAAATGATAGTGTACAGACGCATAAAGAAAGTGAAAATGGATGTCTGTGCACTATATCTTTAATTCTAGTGATTTATGGGTTTTTAGTGATATTTCACAAGATTTCAAATGTTAGAAGATACTTTTAAGCATATCAAGAGAGTTTAAATGATATTAAGGAAGTTTAAAAGGAATTTAACGAGACTTAAAAAGACATTAAATTATTTCAGATGGTTTGTAAAAAATGCAAAAGAATTTAAAGATTCCCAAGAGAATTAGTAAAATTTAAAAGTATCAAGACATCTTAAAGGATTTCAAGTAATTTTAAGCGATCATTGCCATGCGTATATATTTTTAAAATTACTGTGTCCTCCCTTTCTCTTTTTTATTATAGATATTATATATATTGCATGGAAGTCGAAGTTCTGACTTTGCTTCTCTGATCGACGCTTTTAATTAAAGGAATTCCAGGGTCTCACCTTTTGTACACAGGTCGAGTCGACAGGGAAATTGGCGGCAGTGTCGCATTGTTGGAAAAGGGAGGAAAATTTGTCGTCGACGATAGAAATTAGACAAGATTTCATCCGCGCAGAATAAGCGTTTACCGAATTAAAAGTGTAGCTAGCAGCCTGCTGCGTTAAGTGCTCCCCTTTTTACCCTTTATGCGCTTTGATACCGTCAGGGCTGGCGATTCGTTATAACTCACTTCCTCCCACTAACCCCCTCATTTCCCTTTACCGTATATTGCTCTCCTTTATTTCTCTCTCTTTTTTCCTCCTTTGTCGCTAAAAGGAATTTTAATCTCATTTTTTGCGGTGCAAGTGACGATAAGAAAGGATATAATTATGCAGGGTGTGTCGGGTACAGAGTAGAAGTGTGAAATGGAGGGTTGTCAAGGGCTCGTCTATTGTTATCGAAGGCAAAAGTGATTTTTATCCCCACATTGATTTTGACGGTTTTGAAGTCGAGTATTCGATCTGAAAATTGAGGACCTGCATCTGATGGAAATAAAAGCTTGAATTTATCAGAAAATCCTGTGACTCTGATCAAATTCAAGTTTTTTTGACATTTTCCGCGTATTATAAATTAGTGACGCTTTTTTTTTAGAAAAAGAGAAGCTTTGTTTTTATTTTTAAATGTTTAGAAATTCCCTGGAAAAAGCCGACACTACTTAATAATACGATAGTACTTAATATTACAAACGAAATAATAAAATCAAAAGAAATGAGGAATAAGTCACAAATTAGATCGCTGAAGTGTATATTCTTCATTATTACCGTAAAAGAAAGTTTTTTTTTATTCTTTAGAAGACCTTTATTCCTTCCTAGTTTAACTTTTAGTCCCTCATTTTGCAATCTAATGAATCGAATTAATTAGGAAACATTTTTATTGGAAGAGAAAGAATATTATTTTGAAAGGAAGTGCTTTATATTAACGCAACTTATGTATTTCTTTTGTAGATTATTTTGAAGAGCTTCTGAAGTCGAGCAAAATTGGATTTCATGAGATGTTTAAGAAGACTTATGGCATCTTATACGAACAGAATTCGGATGTGTTTCAAGACCTTTTCAAGGATTTGGAAAATTATTATGCTACAGGAGCCGTGAGTATTTATTTCGCTACTTTTTATAATTATAGAAGTCCAGAATTTTGCTGAGTATTCGAAATACCAATAATTATATTTTATCTTATAAGATTAAATATAATTAAAATAACTAATCTAATCTTACTGGAGTCTCAAGTCTTAACGTTATCGAGAGAGAAATAAAGTTGTCAAGCAAAATGTTTTATAATTAAATATACGGTTCCCATTTCTCAGCATTTGAATCGTTCAATAATCTTTTTGCTGCTAAAGCAAAGGGACTTGTTTCTCTTTTTTGCGTCCACCAGTACATAACTGGTGCGAACTTTGCTCGTATTTCACATTTTGTTTGAAAGACGGGAGCTGAGAGCGATTGTAAATCAAATTTCACAGCAGTTCTGAAGTTCAATTTACAAAGGCAAATTTCTTCTTTACAACTCTCAATACTTCCTTTCTTTCCCTACAAATCTTTCCCAAAGCTGTTGAAAATATTCAAATTTAAATTGCGATAATTTCGTGGAAATTTCGAGGAATTCCAAGAGGTTTCTGGGAATTTAAGAGATTTCCAAGAATTTTAAGGGATTTAAGACTTTTGCGAATTTCATAATAAAAGATTTCAAAGATTTCTAAGGAATTTCAAAGGTTTTCATACAATTTTAGTCATAATGTCGAAGCTAGATTGAAATAAATGTTAATCATTCAATTATTTGACAAATCATTAACTCAAGTCGTTCTTTTTTTGTCACACCTTTTTCCCACAAGTTTCCCTTAAAGTATTATATGATTTATTTAGGTGTATAATTTTCTAATAAATTAAAGTGCCCTACTGCTCTTTCCTTAATTGAGGCTAATTATCTGTAAAAGAAAATGTTTAGACTTCCCTTTTCACTTCCAAGAAATATTTTTCTCAGGGTGAGTCGTTTTATTTGAAATAGATGCCATAGTATTCTGGAATTTAAAAAATTGTCGTTGGGGTTAATTATCTCTCTTCCGTTGTGCTTTTCATCGTCTAATATGCCTATACATACTTTTCCGTCATTTTGTCTTCATGCTTGGCTCACCACAATTACGAATTGTCGACCCTCGTGTCAGGTGAACTGCTACCCTTTATTTTGTTTTTTTTTCAGAAAAGTGAAGGTATCGCGTGCCTAGATGGACTTAATCAATTTTTTTGACGAACGAAATCCCTGTTTTTTGAAAAATATAGTTGGAACTGAAAATATCTCATCACTGTTTTAGAATTTAAAGAAATTTTTCATTTTTAAAGGAAGTGTTTAATTTCATTTTTTCAATTCTTAAAAAAAAACTCGGAATAACTGTTTAAACTTTTTAAATCAAGGGTTTTGAAATGATATTCAAGAATGTCAAATGATTTTAAATGAATTTACAAATGTTTACAGATTTTTAAGTTTTTAAATCTCAGAAATTGAGAAACTTCGGTTATATAATGTTGGATGTTTGGATATTCAAAGAATTTTTAATTAACAAAAACAGAAGAATTTTTCATTACTGGAAGTAATTTACACCCTAGGAAGAATTCCCCACTTCGCTGATAATTTCGCAATGTGTGTTCATGGCATTTCAATTCGTAAATATACATTATACAGCTTTGATAACTCTGCAATTGTCATGACATTTGGATACGACAACTTACCATTCGTCTGCAATATGAATTATTGGGCAACTGGATTATAGGGACTTGTCACTACTAATTTTAGCTCATGATCATTTCATAGTTATGCCAGTACATAAATCGATTACCCAAACAGACGTGGATATCAGAAACTAAAGTAGAAATAGCTGCCGGTGTATTACCACAGCAAATTATAAATTCTCCTATGACGGATCTGTGTACATTCCGAAATTCCAATTCTGAAGTTGACTCTTGCCAGATTCAAACTCAGGATATGAAATCCTCCCTCATGATTCACCCTAGTTATTTTTACCAAAACCAAATATTTACTTCCCAACTGATCATTCCAATTTGTATTTCACTGTACATGAAAATCTTCTTGCTTTGATTTTCAAAATTCCTTCGCCTTTAGTCATTTCTGGAAATTGTTTCATATTTTCCTTGAATAACTTCCTGTTCATTAAATATGAATCGAAATAATTTGGATGAAATAATCTACATAAACAATTTCAGTTTGATGTATAAATTAAAGGAAGTAATTGAGTAGTATTTTTAATGATATCTCTTGGAGTTGATTTGCAACTGTCAAGTGCTAGGTGTTTAATTTTTCCTCATGTTAAATCTCCCTTCGCACTTCATTAATGAGTCGAAATTCCCGTACCAACTATTATTCGCGAATTAACACTCGTTTATAAAACACCCCTTTAGCTTTTAGCATCCTGCGTATGAGCGAACAAAATCCATGAGATAAAGTGTACAGAGGCACGTTACGTAAATAATTTTATCTGGAACGTGTATTGCATGATTTGCAATTGCAACAACTGTTTCAGAGGAGAAGATAATTCGTTACATTGAGTTAAAAAGCTGCGTCCTTAGTATTTTCATTCCAATCATATCCGATCGATTGTTATTCAAATTGCTGAAATTATTCACCTCTGCTATTTCAATAGATGTCACAAATGATATGCACGTTCTAAATCGACTTTACATAAATAATGAGGTATCTATCTCATTAATTTAATCAAACCAGGTGGAACCTCATTTCGGCTGATGTATTTTGATTAATTAGGAAGCTCGTGGATTTGTGATTAGAGAATCAAAATAGATTTCAGGAGAAAGTGAATAAATCATTAAAGATAAATAAATTAGTAAACATTAATAAACTAGAATGCCATGCACGCACCTGTGTTAATTTCTGCTTATGATAATTATTGAAAAATAATTTATATTAAAATTCTATTCTTTTGTTGTTTCAGGTTGACTTGGATGATATGATGGACAATTTTTTTAATACACTCTATCAAAAAATGTTCACTGTACTGAATAGCCAGTACACCTTTGATGAGAAATATTTAGAATGTGTTGGAACGCACATGAAGGAAATGCGACCTTTTGGAGACGTGCCTTCGAAATTAGGAAACCAAGTGAAAAGGTCGTTCGTCGCCACTAGAGCCTTTAGTCAGGCTTTAACTGTAGCATCTGACGTTTTAAAACATATGCAACAGGTAAGTTTACGCAAGAAAAATTTTTTTGAGACTCAGAGATATTAATTAATTGATCAGATAAAATTTCTATTTGGCATCTCTAAAGGACCGAATATTGGAAAAAAAGTTTGACAAATTAGATTTCTTAAGAACTGTCTTATATAATTACTTTAAATCTTAAATCTGGTTTGATATAAACGCGCTTTTGACGATTAATCTACATTGCGGCGACTCTAATGAAATTTAATTATAATTAAATTGTAATAAACTTGTCCTGGTAGCTCAAACCATCTCCAGAGTGTGCTGCAGCATTAACAAGAATGACAGCCTGTCCATCCTGCAGTGGAATTCCTGGCAATGTTTTGGCGTGTACTGACATGTGCGCTAATGTGATGAAGGGCTGCCTGGCACATCACGCAGCACTTGATGCTGAATGGAATCATTTTGTCGGTGAGTTCTTCTCAAGTTTTTACCGTCTACTAAACTATCGATATTCTCTTTGGAAAAATTCGAGACGACTACCCCAATTCCATATTTCACTTGACAAACGAAAACAAAAGATGAAGGAAAAATCCTTCTTTTGAATAAAAATATTTTTTATCCTTTTCGGAGGGGTTGATTACTCTTGAAATCTAGTGTCTTCTAACATTTTTTAAAATATGTTGAAAGTTCTTAAATTCTTTGAAATTACTTCCAATCCCTTTAAACTATTTAATATAGTGTACACTCAAAATTTAAATGATCAATCCCTCGTCCTCTTCAAATTTAAAAGGACGAACCAATAATGTATAATTATCCTCAAAAAGAATTGAGACATAGAGGTTATTGAGGTGAGCGTAATTTTTAAGCGCCTCAATTTATTTCGCATTGAGTCCAACTTATTTTTGAATAATTCACACTATCTAGTTCGTTAAAGACAATCATGCATATTTCATCTTTTAAAAGCGGTTCGTTTGTCTGATTATGACTAAGAGTCTGAAGACGAGAATTTTGGCTCCTCATATCATTTTCTTTGTTTGAATTTTTTGCTCAATTTGATCTCTTCAATTACAGAAAGTCGGGAACGATGAGCAATCCAAGTTGATAAAAAGTCCAATTTGCACTGAATAACGACAAAGTTCTCAGAATTCTTCAAATTAGATTTTAATTTACTGTATTAACTCATTTTCTGTGTCAGAGTTTGAATCACTATAATTAAACTGACAATTATTTATTCTACTTTATATAAAAATGTAAACTATCTGTGAAGTTGGTTGTATCAACTTTTTTGCTAATTCCATCAGCAGATTGCTCATTAATAATTAATTAATCAAACGTATTAATATTTGGTCATATGATTCCTGTCAACACAAGAAACTTTTATTTTCCTTTAATCAGTTTTAAATTATAATAATTTTACAAATAATTTATAATTTATCAATTAGTTATCTGTTTTCGTATGACTTATTGAATGCAATACTTTTTTTTCAGAGGCCGTAAACAATGTCGCGGATCGACTTTTAGGACCCTTCAATATCGAGATGTTGGTGCGACCAATAAATCTGAAAATTTCGGAAGCTATTATGAATTTTCAAGAGAACAGTCACGACGTGTCTCAAAGAGTTTTTACTGGCTGTGGACGTCCACTTCTTGGACGACGCAGGAAACGAAACGCTAAAGACCTGGATTTAGAGTCGTTAAATTTCGACCAGGATTCAATTACGGAAGATCGTTCTTCAACAGCAATATTTCTGGACAAACTAGTGAAGGAGATCAAACAGAAGGTCAGAGATTCGAAGCAGTTTTGGGTATATTTACCTTATCAACTGTGTAACGATGGAATGGTCGTCGCTCCCAGCAATACCAACGAATGCTGGAATGGCACTCACGTCGACAAGTGAGTCACTTTCGTTATTACATTGATGCCAAACACACTCCTTATCTTTTTTAAGTTTATTTTACTTTGCCTGTTTTGCCTTGAATTTGAAATTTATTCCATACACGTTTCTATAAGCTCGAAATCTTGAAGTGAGTCAAATCAGATGATTATATTCTAGTATAGTAAATTTGAGCAGTTTCTGATGAAATTTTCTTCTTATCTCTGTTTAGGTACATATATCCAGTTTCTTCGGATGGGGAGACGCAGACCTTAAATCCAGAAGTGCGAGAAGGAGGTTCAAGACCCTCAGTAGTTAGGGAACAACTATTTCAACTGACGACCATTACGAATAGGCTACGCTCTGCCTACAATGGTCACGACGTTGATTGGATCGATACAGGTAATTTGAATTGCAGATTGGTATAGCTGATCTTGTCCTGATTTCTGCCTTGCTCTCAAATTCCTTTATCATTAATTGTCGCTTTTAAGAGCGCTGGATTCAATTTCTAATCTCAGAATTCTATTTCTTGATTTACCTAACAAATATTAGAATTAGATAGATAAACTCCTTAAGCATCAATAACTTTGAATTTTAATTTCATTTAATATCCTTATAACATTAATATATTAAAATCTTAATTTTGCAGAAGAAACGTGGTACGGATCTGGAAGTGGATCTGGTGACAATGTCGAGGAAGACTCGATAACGGACGATGAAGACGGTTTCAGAGAGGAAGGTTCGGGATACGATGATCCAGATCCTGTTCCCGAGGTTCCGAAGCCTTCGCCACCCATTGTTCCAAACAAGGATATCATACCCGGGGTGGATATCGAGCCGAAGACGCCGAGCATCAATAACAAAACGTCTTCAGTCGAAAGTGGTGCGACCAGGCCGAAGATGTCGCTATCGAGAGCTTTGACGACGTACCTCTTCCCGATAGCTGTTATGTGGTTTGGCGGATGTCTCACTGAGTGGCTGTGATCCTGTGGTTTTTGAGTCCACATATTGTGTAAATATTTTTCTGACTCTTGAATTCGATCTGATCGAGAATGCGGACCGTGTACTCAGTTGATGCACTAAATCGTAACTGTTTATTGAAATCCACAATGACGACCTTGGAGTTCAGTGAAGAAATCTTTAGCAAGCCTCAACCCATCTATTATTTCTTCGAAAACGGTACCTCATTCGTTCTCGTGAAAATCGTTAGAAATTTGACGAAGCTGAGTATACGAAAAGCAAAACGGGACTGAATATTTATTAGACGTTTGCTGTGTAATGTATAGTTCTTAAAGTGATGTTCGCTGGTTCGCCAATCTGCAGGAAAAGAAGTTTGCAGCAGACTTAATTTCAAGCCCAAAAGACTTGTGAATTAAATATTCTTTTCCTCAGTTTTACGATGTGTAAATAGAAGGGAAGGAGGACTACGAATCGTTCTAAAATGTTCTGAAATCTTGAAAGGATTATGAATTTATACGATGCTCCGAATTCCTCTGCATGAAAATATTTTAATTCAGTATCTGTTAAATTATTCTTAGACACTTATTAGGGCTAGCTACGTTTTCTGGCTTGACGAAATTTTGACTTATACTAAAATAGCTTAAGAATCATTCGTAACTCTCCTTCTTGGTCCTTAGCTATTAGATTTGGTATTTTATTAAAAAAGCGTCCATGTGGCGTCAGTATGTTGTCAAAAACTGACTCCTGTGATAAAATCAAATAAGCCGTGATCCTAAAGCGGTATTGATCGCGAGAAACTTCCACGCCACCGATCTTGGCAAGCGACTTCGGCAAGCGAAAGACGATTTACAAATCTAGTGAAATATGAAAATTTAATTATTATGAATAGATAATTATTTGTAATTATATTATTATATATATATAAATATAAATATGAAATTAATATAAAAATTATTCGATAACATTTACAATGTTTATCGAGGACGTACGCATCTAGGTTCATTCTGTGAATCACATTATAGGATTTTCCAATTGAAATACAAACACTAGACTTGAAACAATTAAGTTAAACAAACTCATACCAAGAATACATGCACTTTTTTTAACTTATTGCTCAAGCACATTTTCGACAAAAAATGGATGAAAAATTATTTATTTTATTGTAAGTAAATTAATAACTTATTCTTTTAGACTTTTGTTAATTAAAAATTTACTATGATTCCACACTTTGGGAATTTCAGTTACCCTTCTTTCTTTTTGTTTTTATTATTGATGGGTCAACTGAAATTCACAGAAAGTAATCATTTTGTTGTTTCCACGAAATTAAAAACGTAAATTAGTTTCGAAAATACAGGGTTTTAAATGTTTCCACTAGATGTCCGCGAATCGTACTTGAAAATGGAAAGTATCCAGGTGTACAGAAATTCGAGAATGAAATAGCACTGGCAAATTTGCGAATTAGTGGCGAGATTATAAGGAAATCTATTAATTAAATAATTCAGATAGAGATATAAAAATGTAAAAAAAAAATATAAGTGTTAGGTGTTCCTTTCTAGTATCGACTCGCGATCATCATTCTCGCAGTAAAATTTCTCTCCGTTTTTTATAATGAACATTTTGAAAATTTTCTATTGAAGAAGATCTTTGGTGTGAGAGTGATGGCGCGAGGTCTTAAAAGTGCCCCAGTAAGAAGGACACACGAGCACATTAAATTTGTCTGAAACCACTGCAAGACTCGACGATTTGACTGTGTGAGTGAGAGAATGAATGAAGCAAGCGAAAAACGAGGATGATTGATCCGTCGATGTTCAAGAACACAATGGATACAGCGATACTTTGGCACTGACTGAAAAGCGAACTGACTTGCTAGTTTATCTTGGAAGCAGGACTGAAAATGCCTTAAATCAGAATTGACTGCATTTCTTTTTCCGTTGAGTCGGATTTCGTAATAAATATTCATTGTACGTATTGCAAGATGTACAATAAGAGTAGTCTACTTCACCATTATCCAATATATCTTTACAGTACTTATAGACTTTGCCACGATAGCAAACTGATAACATTCTGTACGTCTCGAAACGTTCTGATCTCGATAAATTTACATCTGCCACACTATATAGGCGGGGCGGATTTTGTATTTATGTATTACAACAGAGCTTCATAAAGTCAGATTCGGAATTGAGTCAGAACCCTTTGACCGCATTGAATGAACAGATTATTTTGTGCAGCAAACTTTTTATAACTCGACATTTAAAAACGTTTGACAATTTTCCGTAGAAGCTTTTTCGATTTTAATTTTTATGCAATTAAATCTTGGAATCCTATAATTTTTATACAATTTTTGGGATCAAATCTGATGAGTCTCTGTTGTTAGAATCCGTACTTTGTGAATATTTCTATGTTACGTACAGTATGCCTAATACTGTGCCTGTACATTGTGATAAAAAAAGGGAAAACTTGTATAGAACGTGTGTAATGCGTCGTTCCATTCCACTTTTGTGAAACGTGGAGGCATTCAGAAAATTGTTTAAAGTCACTCGAGATGTACGAGGGGAAATTCGAAACCTTTTCTATACATGAGAAGGCGCGAAATTTCTTTTTAGAAATAAAAAGAACAAAATGCGTGCCATACTTTATGGCGATCGTTAAGAAACTTGAACTTATGCCATGTTATGTTAGTCGACCAGTGAATTCTTTCTTTTTATGTATATGTATAAAGAAAAAAAAACTTGTGAATATTTAAGGAACGACAGATACCTTAGATTTCCTAATTTTGTAGAAACCTTGTAAATGGAACAACAAATTCCGTGCTTTTTTCTATATTGTAGTAGCTGTATCAAATTTTATTTAATGATCCATCGTATTGAATAAATTTCAATATTTAAATATACGCTCGCACTTTTTACTCTACAGATAGTAAAAAAAACACCTTAATATAAATTTTGAAATTCTTTTAAAAACACTTGAAATACAGTGGCCCCTGAAGCTCGGGGCCCCGTATCATTGATACGGCGGTAGCTACGCCCCTGAATAATACAAGATCTCCAATTAAGCAATCATTCGCGCGGTTAGTACATGGATGGGTGACCGCTTTGAAAATACAAGTTTTCAAGTTAAGCTATGTTTTCGCGGTCTTTGATGTAAAATAAAAACATATTTTTAATTTTAATTAATCTATGGGGGCGGGGGTTTTGAAACCCCCCTTGCGCACGGCCCTGGAAAATACAACTTCTAAAGTTAAGCAATCATTCGCGCGGTTAGTACATGGATGGGTGACCGCTTTGAAAACATGAGTTCTCAAGATAAGCAATGTTCGCGCGGTTAGTACTCGGATGGGTGACCGCTTTAATGAAAAAGCCCCTGCGTAAGAGCAACCCATCATACTCCCGTGCAAGAACAGTGGCCCCAACTCGAGCACGTACTCTACTGCGCATGCGTCGCACTGGGTACCTGATTGGTTGCTATTCGCGCGAAAATTTGAAATGCATAATATTTTTTAGTGTTTCAAATTTTCGCGCGAATAGCAACCAATCAGATACCGAGTGCGACGCATGCGCAGTAGAGTACGGGCTCGAGTTGGGGCCACTGATCTTGCACGGGAGTATGATGGGTTGCTCTTACGCAGGGGCTTTTTCATAAAGCGGTCACCCATCCAAGTACTGACCGCGCGAATGGTTGCTTAACTTTGGAAGTTGTGTTTTCAAAGCGGTCACCCATCCATGTACGAACCGCGCGAATGATTGCTTAACTTTAGAAGTTGTATTTTCCAGGGCCGTGCGCAAGGGGGTTTCAAACCCCCCCTATAGATAAATTAAAATTAAAAATAAGCTTTTATTTTACATCAAAGACCGCGCTAAACATTGCTTAACTTGAGAGCTTGTGTTTTCAAAGCGGTCACCCATCCAAGTACTAATCGCGCAAAACATTGCTTAACTTGAGAACTTGTGTTTTCAAAGCGGTCACCCATCCATGTACTAACCGCGCGAATGATTGCTTAACTTTAGAAGTTGTATTTTCCAGGGCCGTGCGCAAGGGGGGTTTCAAACCCCCCCCATAGATAAATTAAAATTAAAAAGAAGTTTTTATTTTACATCAAAGACCGCGAAAACATTGCTTAACTTGAAAACTTGTATTTTCAAAGCGGTCACCCATTCAAGTACTAACCACGCAAAACATTGCTTAACTTGAGTACTATGGGGGGGGGGGGTGTTGAACCCCTTGCGCACGGCCCTGGAAAATACAAGTTCTCAAGTTAAGCAATGTTTTGCGCGGTTAATATTTGGATGGGTGACCGCTTTGCAGTGGCGTAGCTTACTCTATGGGGGCCCTTCTACCATTTTAATTTAAAATTTACACAGAAAGTACAATACACTGGTGACGCTGAAACTCATGTATATATATATATATACACACAGAGGCCCAACCTGGAGCCCCGTACTCTACTGCGCATGCGTTGCACTCGGTATCTGATTGGTTGCTATTCGCGCGAAATTTGAAATGCATAATATTTTTTAGCATTTCAAATTTCGCGCGAATAGAAACCAATCAGATACCGAGTGCAACGCATGCGCAGTAGAGTACAAGGCTCCAGTTGGGGCCACTGGACCAGGGAACCAACCTAAAATTTTTTAAGCTTTTTTCCTTTTTTTTAATAGAAAGAGATGCAGAGTGTTTATTAGTTTACGTTCCCAGGATTTTCGTGGAATTGTGTTTTTCGAGACTCGTGGACCAAAAGAGTCAAAATTGGGCAAAAAGCAAGAAATTAAAAGTGAAAAGGCAACGTTCTGGGTCAGCACATACACAAAAGTTTTACTCTATTCTGAAAAGATTTCAGGAGGGTGACAAGTGTCGAATCCAGACATGGTGAGTCAACCAACTGATTCAATTTTTATTGTGATAACTTTTATCCATTTTGAACAAACAGATTAGAAATCTCACTCATTGAATACAAGAGTGAAATATAAATAGGCCTCTTCACGTATTCTGAGAAAAATGCCTTTCATTCCCTCATTTACTCGTCTTATATCTGAAAATTTAATATATATATAATTTCGAATGTTTCTGTATTTTAACAATATTCTTGTGCATATAAACAATAAGTTATTGTCGCCTGTGTTATTTGGAATGTTAAAAGTATCTATACGTTGGATTCCATTATATTTGCGTCTGAGATTAGGGATTATGAAATTGAATTTTTATATGTATATATTTTGATGATTTATCTTCAAAATTTATTTACACTTAAAGAAAATCTTTAAAATCATACAAATATTAATAAAATTTCAATTCTCTAGGATGATGATGATCAATATCAGTCGGGATATGATGTGGGTTCCTTCCCCAAAGATTTTGGTTACACGACTTTCGATGGAGAGGGAGATGGATCATCTGGTCCATTAACAGGAGATCAAAAACCCAGAATTCTTCTAATGGGTCTTAGACGGTAAACCCATAATTAAAAATAAACCAAATATAGCACATAATTAAATTTTATTGAAAAAATAACTAAAATTGTATTTTCTTTTCTAGAAGTGGAAAATCTTCAATTCAAAAGGTAGTTTTTCACAAAATGTCTCCGAATGAAACGCTTTTTTTAGAAAGCACAAACAAAATCATCAAGGACGATATTTGCAACTCGAGCTTTGTGCAATTTCAAATCTGGGACTTTCCAGGACAGATTGATTTTTTCGATCCGACTTTTGATAGCGATATGATTTTCGGTGGCTGTGGGGCTTTGGTTTTTGTAATTGATGCTCAAGATGATTACATGGAAGCGCTAAACAAATTGCATCTTACGGTTACTAAAGCCTATAAAGTCAACCAGTCGATAAAATTCGAGGTATTTATCCATAAAGTTGATGGCCTGTCGGATGATTACAAAATGGAAACACAGAGGGATATTCATACGAGAGCTAATGACGATTTGGTTGATTCTGGTACTCAATTTTTATCTAAGATACTGATAGTATTAATTTGTAAACTATTTTGAATATATTTTCGATTAATGAATGGAATTTTATTATCATTTTCCAGGATGCGATCAAATACACTTAAGCTTCCATCTCACGTCTATTTACGATCATAGTATATTCGAGGCTTTCAGCAAAGTTGTACAGAAGCTAATCCCACAGTTACCCGCTTTAGAAAATTTGTTAAATATTCTCATTTCCGTAAGTATATGAAGAATTTATAGATTGCAGACTATATATTTTATATAAATTTTTCTAACAAGATTGCATTAAATATCAACAGAATTCTGCAATCGAGAAAGCTTTTCTCTTCGACGTAGTTTCGAAAATCTACATTGCAACAGACAGTTCACCAGTTGATATGCAAAGTTACGAGCTCTGTTGTGACATGATAGACGTCGTAATCGATGTTTCGTGTATATATGGGTAAGTAATATTATTAAGCCTCTAAGTAATATGTATTGCAATTTTTATAACACATAAATTAATTCCTTAACAAATTCCCATTTTCAGTTTGAGGGAAGATCTAGAAGCAGCAGCTTTCGACAGTCAAAGTTCTAGTTTAATTAAATTAAATAATGGTACAATTCTCTATCTGCGAGAAGTGAACAAATTCCTAGCTCTCGTTTGTATATTACGAGAAGACAGCTTTGAAAGACAAGGTAAGTTTTTTCTACTTTTAAAGGCATAGAAGAAACTAAAGTTATTTTTAATTCAAAATCTATTACAAATTTTTTTTCAGGTGTAATAGACTACAATTTCCTCTGTTTCCGAAACGGAATACAACAAGTTTTTGAGCTGCGCAACAAATCATTGGCGGCTGCGAGCGCGAACAATCATTCAACATCTCCCGTTAGTATAAGTGAATCAACGAATATGCCTTCTGTCACGCAGGCTGGGCAAAATGGAACCATCGTCTTAGCTCAAAGTTAACAAACTTCTTTTCCTTAAGGCCACGTAAAGCAAAATCCATCGTAGATCTTCAGGAGCTTATATTTAAAAACAACCATTTGGTGCTAAATTCTCCTTTTGTTCATTCCACATTCGATGTACCAAAGAGTGAGACTAATAAGTCTCGTCTGCTGGATAAAAACTAGAAGGTAATTATTGTAATTGTACAGTTCTTTAAATGTTTTTACAATTCAAAATCTTTATTATTGATAAGTCTTGGACTTATGATTGTCATTTCATGTTTGGAGAAAGATTTTCGCCATTTCTTTTTTTCTTTATTTTTTTTATCTCTATTGAAGCCTGGAATATTTTCCGAATTTTGATATATTTTTCTTCCTTTTTCTAAAAGTTTATGTAGTTGTAGCACATGATGTAGCTAACGTGTTTAGTGTGTATTTAATTATAATAAGTAAATGTTATCAAATGAGTCGGAAGTTGTATGTAGTATCGTAAAAGCATTTTATACAATTTGAACGACAGAAGCTGTAAATGAATGAGTTCTTATATTATAGCATAGTGCATTCTAAACTGTTAAATATTCATATTAAGAAACTTTTCCGAGTCAAGTGTAAATTATAAAAACATTGAAATAATGAACTATGTAATATTACAAAAACATACTAAAATGTATATAAATGAAGACTTCTCATGAATCATGTATTTAGAACCATAAATTAGTCATGTACTTTCAAAGTCTAATATATTTTTTAAAGCAGTCTTTCGATTTTCTATTTGTATGGCCTCTGGTTTAGAACTCAATTAAAAAATACCTCATATTTTGAATTTAATCTGATTCACTTTCATCTCCAGATTTAAAAACAATCGATTCTGATACTCCGATATTAAATTCACCCGAATTGGATTCTTGAATTGTTTCTTCTGATAAATCGAAAGTTATGCAAGGAGAAGAACTTGTAGCAATTATGCGATCTTTGTAATAACAACTAAGAAAAGAAAATTTTTGTTCGCATTCATTCAAAGGCAAGTGTTCAAGTAATTGAAGGCTCGCACTGAAATTTAAAAGCGAAAAAATTATAATGAGAAATAAAAAGTTTGCTTTCGATTAAAATTCTTGAACTGCAAGAAATATTATTTATTGTACCCTATTCTTTTCCAATGTAAACGCTTTTTTATCAAAATTGACATTGGAAATGGAAGCCCCGAAGGTGGTAGATTTTGATAAGCCACTTCTGTTATTAAATTCTGACTCATATCAAGAACGTGATCACTGACTGTTAGTTTACTTTTCTTCCAACCTTTCATATATTTCTTTATTAATTCGACTCGAAGTTGAGGCGTTAATCTGTCTGGAAATAATGAATAGTAATTTATAGAGATTTATATAGTAATTTATCATTCGTATTCACAAATTAGGAATTGTACAGGTGTAAATCAGTGGAGTATCGTTAAGTAAAGACAGGTTTTATTCTTTGAAAAATAAAATGAAATATTACCAATGGTAAATAATTTTATTATTTACAACTTATAAATTAAAAGAATGATTAGATTACAAAGAGTTACGATTGTTTTCTTAATTGCACCTCGAATCTTAACGAAATCTCGGCGAAGCTTTACAAAAAAATAATAAATAATACTGATTTATGTATTTACACTATGTAACAATCACGAACAATATTTCGGTGGATTTAAATTGTCGGCATACTACAATTAAAGGCAGATGTCAAGCTTGTCACTGTAAATATAGAATAATTAGTAATACATTTTAATATGATAAATAAATATGAAAGTAATATAGAATAACAAACTTGAAACTTACAATACGTGGCGTTATGATGTTGAACAGCATTATGCAAAGCTAAAGCCAAATAAGTGTGATATTTAATATAAGTGCTTTCCAAAAGATCCAACTTTTTTCCTTCTAGATTTTGAGATCCGGCTTTCCAAATATCTCGAACAACGATACACATTTCTAGCAACTAATAGAAAATATTTTTTAAAGCTGAATGCTTTCCATTTCAAACTTATTCATTTAAAAATTTTTGTTCTAAAATGTATTTACCTGATTTATTGTCGACATCAGATCCTCAAATTGTGAAGTTTGTAAACAGTGTTCTTGCACCTTATTCAAATACTCTTTGTGAACTATATGATAGAAAATGCAATTAAAAATAAATTATACTTTATAATTCAAATATTAATATATTTTGCTAGTAAATTTAAAAATAAAAAAAACGTACTCTTAATTATCGAATCCAGATTTTCAGCCTGGGTCAATTCGATTTCCAATGCGTTTCCTAAACTATGAAGCACTTGGCCTGAGAGATAAACATGAATTGCTCCAATGGCATGTAAAAGCCAAAATCTTAAGCATTCAACTCGCCGCATATGGAAATGTTGCAGCGTATCTGTTACTTCTTTTGATTTTAAACCTTCGAGATCTGAAAAGATAATAATGGATATCATCTAAGATCTAAATAATCATAAAATATAAATACATACCAGCAAATCTGAGATTGTTCAATGTCCACAGAGCCCACTTTAATTTCAATTCAAATCTGAATATGCTATTATATTTACTTAATGTATCTTCATTTAAAAGCATATTAATAGGCCAACCAACTGCATAATGTAAAGTGATTCCATTCACTGCATGTAATACGCGATGAGTTCGTAAATTATCCACTGTAATCGACCAACGAGAACTTGTATCTGGCCATTCCTCGGAAATAATTTCTTCTAAGATACAGGACAAAAAGTACGAATTGTTCCATGTAATGTTTGATTCAATCTGAAAATTTTGATTAAAATAATATATTTTCATGATAGAAAATTTTCAAATTTAATATCAATTTATTTAAAGATAAACAGAATTACCTCGCTAAACATCTGATTGCAGAATCTGTTCATTATATGACCTCTCTCCATCATGTAGACACTTCTCATTAATTTTAGATTCTCCTCCAATTTATATTCTCTTATCATTATCTCTTTAACTAATTTACTGGCACTAATATATCTGAAGTCTAGAATTCTCGAAAGGGCATTTTCGAAGACTTTTCTTAGGGGTAATATAGACTTTGAAATCTGCTCAAAACTGAAATTTGTAATTGTTTAAGAAATATTAAAAATTTCAAAACAAAATTTGAAATTCTAGTTTTTAAAATAAATTGGTTAAATACCGGAAGAAAGGAGAAGAATCCACCTCTTTACTTCTATTAGATCTCAAATCAGTTTCATCAACAGATGAGACGAATGCTTGACTTTCCTCGATTGGTAGATAATTTTCGAAAGCCTTCATTAAAAACGGATTATTTGATACCGGCATTTGATGTAGAATAGTTTTATCAACGACATGGGATAAGAAAACCGATTGCTCTCTTGAAATCACCATATCGGTTGTATCACATGCAGGAGAGACATTGTATTTTGAAGATTCAGAAAATACTTCCATACGAAATTCTTCGTTTAAAGATACTTTTCTCGCTGTAACAAAATAATCTATTGAAGAGAGAAATTCACCATCTTTCTTTAAAAAAGTGTACGAATTTCTGAAAGTAATAATTTGAAGAACAACTTGCCATTTCGATCGGTCATGGTGTCCCACATGTCAGGAAGACGGTCCAAAGTGACAAGTAATTCAATACTGCGACCCATTTGACAAACCTTCTGCAACAAAAGTTGCATTATTGGATCCTTTGAACACTTTTCATCTAATTCCCTTACTGCAAATCTTTTGTACAATTTCTCTTCTTCTTGCGATCTTCTATCCTTCTCTCTAAACAATGGAATTCATTTTTAAAAATAAATATATTATTTACAAATTTATGACGCTCTGAAAAATTTGGTTTTGATAGATATATAAATCTTCCATATACCTGACAATTACGAATTCTTCTCTCCAATCTTCAAGGCGACCTTCGCTTAACCAAACGTCTATTATATTTAAATAAACCGTGATGCTGGATAAATATAAATTAGCGCATATATTTGATCTCTCGTGAGTACTAGAGTTTTGCATCTCATAATAAAGAGTAGAAAGCAATTTCGAAGTTCTGATCCAATTCGAACAAGTTTCCCAATTTGCCGTTACCGATTGATGAATTTCATACAACATGCGAATAAAGTTCAAATACTTTCTTAACTCTTTCGAAATCGAGAGAAAAGTATTCGAGCTCTCTGAAAATAAAATTATTCAATTAATCAATATAAAAGGATTATATAATTATACAAATTTGATATACAGAAAAAATAATTGTTATATTACCTTGGGCCATACATTTTTGCTCTTTTGTAACGAGATCTTCTTTCATTTTTAGCAAATATTGCTGTATTGCAGCATTGTAGGCTTCATAAGTTAAAGGTGGTTTTTGAATATTATCAGATTCCTTATTCTGAGAATATAGTTTTTCTCCAAACTCTTCAAGTTCGTGAATCATTCCAAAGTAGTCGCAATAATTCAGAAGAATACTTTTAAAAGATTCCTGTAAAAAATTACAAAAAAACCCTTTAAAATGATTTCCAGAAATATCAGGTTCAGTAGTAAAGGCTCGCAAAGTTTGCTCAAAATTGTCCACATGGTGAATTGAGATTGTAGAGTTTTGACAGAAAAAAAATTAAAATTTTAATTTAAAAGTTCCATTTTTATTTCTTTTATTTACAGGTGCAAAATTTTCAACAAAAAATCGCAGTAACAAATGATAAAATATTAAATTAATTATACATTTTTCTTATTTGAATTAATTAGTGTTCTAGATGAAGGCCTGTTTGAATTCTAGTTTGCTCTGCGATAATATTGCTACGTTCAAGAAGACTTTGCTTCTGTCGTTCATTCAGTTCAATGTATTGATGTGATGCTAAGTTTATAATATGCATTTTGTTATGAATAATTATTGGATAAAAATGTTGCCCATCGCTCATTCCAAGAAAGAAGTCTCTATCTTTTACTGAACGAGCATTAGGATGTCCTCTTGCTCGAATTAAACCATTTTCATTATAATAATAAGGAGAAGGAAGATTCATGCGTGTTTTTTGTATCTCAGGAAACAGTGGAGGCGGATCCATTCGTTGACTAGACTGTGAACTTAATTCTGTAAGAAATTAAAATTACAAAGAAAATCGTGCTCCCTCATAAATATAATTTCGATATTAATAATATAATAAAATTAATTCTTTCAGTGAATTCAGAATAAAGTTAGAATAATAGATGATAAAGTTTTCGTCACATAAAATTATAGATCATAAGATTATTTTATACTTACCAATAAAATTAAACAAAACTGCTAACGTCAAAAACAGACTACCAATAATGCATTGCATTTTATTTTTAAATAGAGGTAGTTGATTAATCAAAAATTTCGTAGGTATTGTAGCTTTACTCAATTTCACGGAGACTTTACTTATAAACAAGCAGTTACCTAATTGATTGACATTTATTACTGTACAATGACTTTTATTTGCCTGTTTTTATTATCCTCCATAAAACGATGCTTAAGAAATTTTTACTCTTTTACAATAATAATAATAATTGTTTACAATTTTTTTCATCGCTTTAGTATACTGAAGTGATGAAATATTGAAAGCTCTTTTTTATTGCTTTCACTAAGTACATCGTTTGTAAGAAAAATAAGTTTCATACATTATAAGACAACATTTTTATATTTTCGTAATATTAATTGTCCTCATGTTTATTTAATATAATTAATTGCCACCATAACACTCGCGTTTCGCGTTTTATATATGATTTTTAAACAATTTACTATTAGTGATAATTTTCTATAATGATTTGAGTTATAGACAAATTATACACTAATCATATGTTGTGAATATAAAAAATAATCAATGTGATAATTTTCGAAGGTATTTTGATTTCTTTATCAGTGTTATTATAATTAGAAATTCAACTTACGACAGTTAGACTTGGTATTGATATATTATCCCGAATGGAAAATTTCAGGGCATTTTGCCTTTGAAAAATTGCCATTGGCTCCTGCACATGAAACATCCATAATAATTCTCTGCAAGTTTGATATTCGCTGAGAGTGCCAATTATGTGAGGATTTTTTTGAACATTCTTCCACCTAAATATTATAAGTAAATAATTCCAACGATGATTTAAATTATTGTAAAAAGTATAAGATTGATGAATTTGATTCATCTTACCAGAATTCGCAAAGGGTTGCACTCGGAACTTTACTCGGGGTTTGGTGTTGATGCCAATCGAGTTCATTCCACCAAGAATGTTGAAGATTAGTTGACAGCCAATTTCTAGAGTCAAGTTCGTCAGTTATACATTTAGATAATTTAAGCAGGGCATTTTTAGTTTCTTTGGTCTCGATGCCAATCAAATCTTTACTCGTTGAGGGAATTCCTAGCTGATCGGCTTTTGATGAATCGACGCCTTCTACTTCGTCTTCATCTGACCAATCCTGAATTGAAATACATACGATTATCGATAAAAATATTATCGTATATACATATACATTATACACATATAAATATTAAATCTATAATTGAATCTAACATAAATTTATAATATGTAAAAGTGACTTACGGAATCACTGGTGCTTTGATAATCACAAAAGAATTCGTCCTGGCCTTCTTTTAGATATCGTGCCCAGTCGATGTCCTCTGGTTTATTATCGTCCGAAGGGATATTTGCTATTTGCTCCAAATTTGCAAGATTGGACTTATTCGTATCCGTCGATAAATTGAGTAAAAGAGACAAGAGGGACCATTGTAAATCATATTGCGGATGTCTCTCAAAATCGAAATTATTCAGAAAGGAATCAACAAGTTCTTGGAATTTTCCCGCAACTTCGTATTTGCCGTGAATTTGAAACTTTTGCACTACCTCGGAGATTTCTTTTTTAACTTCATGGCTATTAACCGAAAGATATCGATGATGTTTAACTTGCGAGAGAGCATATCGCTCGCATAAAACGAATCCTTCTTCATCCTCCTGTTTAGAAATATTTAAATATTAATCAATTATAATTTTTACCTGGCGTGTATTTTTTTTCATACAATATAAACGATATAAATATTAAACCAAAATTTGTAAAATACAGTGGAGGAACATAACCGCAAAACTTACTTCAAAACCGGTAATGCACTTAATTAACAATTTCAAGTCATTGCGTATATCCTCTAATATTTTTGCACCCATATTTAATTATTTCTATAATCGAATAATAATTAAAACAACCATTTCCGCTTAATTTATAAGAAATTAACACATAAATATGAGTGACACTTGACACTCTTGACACTTGTGCAACAAACGCAAACACAAATGTGTATGTAATATTACTGGTAATTTCCGTAAATTCTATTAAATTACCTCTAAAATTGGAAATTTACCGAATCTTTTTACTTTTCACAATGAAAACAGGTCGTAAGCTCCAGAAAGTATGTATGTGTGTATGTAATTTTACTTGAAAAGAAGCCTTTTTTGTATATGTATGTATGCATTTCAATTTCAGTCATTTCAGTGTATTTGAGTGGTATTTGAGGTTATGGAATTGTCGATATGGAATATCTGCTGGAATATGATGAAATATAAGTTGAAAAACAGGTGGAATTTGTGTTTCTGCGAGAGGGTTTCTTATAGATTATAAACAGAAATAGAAAGCGCTTAATATTTGCTTTGGTGGATTACAGTGGTTTTATTAACTTATGCTTTAAATTAGAGCTGCAAACTTGCAATTAAAGTTCGCGTAATGGCGATAACAGTATCACAAGTATTATATACAAAATGAATTAATTGATATATAAACTCTATTTAAAAGAGAGTCAAGAGTTTTTCGGAGTACTAGACAATCAGAGAAAACTAGAAGGACGAGGAATGCCAAGGAATTTATGATACGATGGAGTTAAAGGTGTGGGTCGAGGGTATTCAACGTATTGTTTGTGGTGTCACAGAAACTACCACTTGTCAGGTAAATAAATCATTTTCTAATGTTTATTTTGATGTATTAAATATTGGGGGTTTTAATCTAGAATTAGACGAAAAATATTCTGTATATGTATAATGAAATTGTTATAGATATTTTGTATATGTTATATAAGGTATGATTGTCAAATAGTTAAATATTTGTTGATATAGTATTGTCAGGTATTGTGTTGATTATAAATTTAGATTATAATGCTCTAAAATGATTACATTTTCAGGTAATTGTATTGAATCTAATTCTGGAAGTTTAGTTTTATACTCAAGACTCAGTTTTACAACTTCTGAACTTTTACTTTTTGGAAGTTATATATTTTTTTTAATTTATCGTTGAATATACCGAAACTTTTGAACGTCTTTTAAATAATTGGAATTCATCGTAGCTTATAAATAATTTTTGCTTTTAGGATGTGGTTTTTGCTTTGGCATATGCCACGGCTCAAACCGGAAGATTTACCTTGATTGAGCGCTGGCGAACTAGCGAGAGACTTCTTGCTCCATACGAAATACCTCTCAAGGTTTGTAAAAACAAAAACGTATTCTAATTCATAGCAAAAATTATATTGTCGCAATGTAATATTGATAATTGTTCTTTAATAAATTAACAGATCCTGATGAAGTGGGGAGAGTATGCATCAGAAGTGCAGTTGATACTAAGACGATCTACACCAGAAACGAGTAAAGCACCAGGTCCTTCGGGTACGAGATTAGTTCATGGAGGCCGACAAAGCGGGTTGCCTAGTACTATAGGGGATCAGTCGGTAAGCAATAACCTCTACGAAGATGCTAAATATAGTCCAACTATTCCAGTGCAAGAATTTGATGAAGTACAAGACGGGCTAGAAAGAAATCGAGATATTAGGAAGTCGTTAACCTTTAGTGGCCTTCATGGAAATACTTCCGAAAACACCTCCGAGGTGAAGTTCTTACTTGGTTTATCATCTAATTTGAATACTTGATGTCAATATTTTTGTTTCAAATCAAACTTTCTTGTAGATTCAAATGGAAAACGTTGCCATAGTTCAACCTACGCCACAATTTAAGTCTAAGGACATCAATGCGCGGAAAATGACACAGAAAACTGCTCAATCTCCAACTAGAACAACAACTGCAGAATGTGAGTTTTGTCGCTTTATATTTTAAATTCAATTCTAGGGGTACATACTTAAAATTTTGGTGAAAACATATTTTATTTGTTTGTTTTTTAGCTATATACATGTCTCAAAAAAAGGTTCGGGAAGTTCCGCCTTATAGAGATCCACCAGGACCTGTTTCTCCACCTTTGAGAACCTTGCCTCCTTATCGAGATCCACCACCTCCTAATTTAAATAGTCCTGGCAGATCACAGTTTTTACCTAGTGCGATGAGCAGCAGTCCGCGTTTGCAGAAAGAAGATCAATCATCTCCAAATAATCCTGCGAAGCCTAAAAGGAATCTTAATCAGGTTTTGATTGATTTTAAAAAAACTATATTAAATATATTATTTCTACGAAAGAATAAATATGTAATTTTATACTGACATTTTGCATTATGTGTTACATTTGCAGGAATTTCAAGAAAATAGAAACCAAGGTCAAGCCATGAATCAAGTACCTGGACAATCACAAAACGCGGTTACGACCGTCTACAATCAAAGATACGTTGAGCTCATTAGGCTAGTCAATAGGCAAAGGGATACACTTAATGCCCAACAAGCAGATCTTACTAAGGTATAATTTAATTAGATTGTCTTATCTATTTAATTTGATTATATCATTTTAAAAACTCTTCATTAATTGATTTAATATTTTTAGTACGATGCGGAAATACTTTATTGGGAGAACAAAAATAGAGAACAAATGCATCAGATGGACTTTATTGCTCAGGAAGTTAGCCGCCTCGAAACCACTGGTCGCAAAATGGAAGATCAGTTAAAAGAACTTGCCCATGTGGAAGAGGAAAGTGAGATCGTGAAACAGCAGGAGAAAACGCTCAAATCGGAGATAACGCTTTTGAGATCAAAGCTAGCAAATTGCGAAACAGAACTTCTGCAGTGCAAAAACAAGATAAGGTATTTTACCCAACTTATATTAATGGTAGATTATAATTTTCATGTGTTTTATGATTCTTTAATATTTATTTAATTTATTTACTTTGCAGATTGGTGATGGAGGAATTGGCATTGGAACAACATAATATAAGTCGCAAGAGTGATGAGCATCAGATGATGGAACGAAAAATGATTGGCGAAGTTGAACATCTTCAAAATGAAGTGGAACAGGCGAAACGATCAGCGGAATTAGCAACACAATGCGCGGATTCTCTGAAGATGGAAGTTGTCGGTTTAGAATCAGCGATTGGTGAAAAGAAAATGCAGGTTGAGAGATTAGTGGCGGATATGAAAGAAGCTAATTTACAAAGCCTAACTGTTGCTTGTCAAGACGAGCAGGTTAAGCATCTTCTAGAAGGTAACTTTTTATTTTATATGTATACACATATATATATTTTTTCAACCTAGATACATTATTTTATTTGATTTATATGCCATGACTTAATTGATTTAACTTCAGGAGCTCAACGACCTGGAAGTACTCGTAAGATGATAGGATCTCCAAGACAATTAGAAACTGCAGTGCCTACTAGTAAAAATCCTCACGGTGTGTGGGTGTAAATAACCGAATCAAATGATCTCCGCGATGAAGTCCAGTAGTCGCTAGAAACGAAGTGCTCTTCATACAACCCGATATTAATTTGTAAATAATTTTAGTAACTAGTATTATTAAGACACAAGAAATCTAAACTATATTAAGATTAACTTAACGGCGACCTAACTTAAACTTAATGTTTTCCCACTTTCAAGTGTGAATTTTAAACATATCTTGTGAAAATTAGTACTTATCTTCTTTCTTTAAGTTTGAAAGCCTTAATATTTGAATTATTTAGTCGTTTAAAAAATTTTTTAAATATCACTTATTTTTCTGAATGGTATTTTAAAATTTATATTTGTCTAAAGCATTTAATCAAGCGAATCGATTTTTTATATCTACTATTATGCGAAATCCAAATTGATTTTTAGACTTTTCGAAGATTGCCTTTGACTAGAATAGTCACCTATTTTCTTTGTTCTAAAAAATCCAAAAAGACTGAAAATCTATTACACAATGCGAAGACAATTTTTTTAGACAAATAGTATATATTCTAAGAAATACATTTTCATAGCACGAGTCAATTTTCTGAGTATATTTTAAGAAATTAAAAAGAATGAATCACCTCGAGTGCAATACAAATTTCATCAGCATGTCCATCCTTGATTACAGTTAAAAAAATAGGAGGAAAAGTAATCAACGAATTGTGAATTCAATAATGCGAGTACTTATATTTATGTGTGTACCTCTGCTTTGAATGTGTACACTGCCATTATTGTTATTTCATTGTTACAATTAGTAACATTTATAGATTAGAGCACGTTATTATATTTTTATCTATATATTTATACATATATAAGGCGGTCATATCAAAGTCAAATTTATTTTTGAGTGATTGTGCCTTTGAAATTTTTATTTTAAATTCAAAATTTTTCAATGTAGAAATCAAATTCTTTGTGATTCAATTAGTGCTTTTAAATTACAATTTAAAATCAATGATATTCGATTTTTAGCAGCAATTTTAAAGTCACTGCTTCGAAAAAATTAGAAAATGAAATTTAGAAAAGGACCGCAGTATTTAAAGTTATTTATCTCATATTGCCATCGTCTCTTTTAGCGATAATCTTCTAGCCTAATCTATCACTCATATCTCGTATTTATACTGATTTACCTGCCTAAAATATAGTGATATAATTATACCGAAATAAATAAATCATAATGCTGCAGTGAGTAAGATAAATATACATACGTAATTAATTTTTAAAAAAGTGAAAATATCTGCTTGTAATTTTATTGCTTCGAGCTTATCGCAGATTCACTTTTCTCACATTTTCTATCAATTATATCAAATCACAATGAGCTTTCATTGTACGTCCTTTAGAATCAAGAAATCTTTATCTCACAAGTCTTAATTAAGTTTTGAGACATAAATTATTTAATATATTATACACTTTTAAAACTTTCAAGAGAATTATGTATACACAGTGGTTTGTGAAATTATTACTAGAGAAGATTTATATATTATATATATTTCAATAAAAATATATTTGGGTGATTACAGTGATTATAGGATCACTTTATATCAAAATATCAGATTGTAAGTAGGAATTAAAAATTTTATCAAGTTGACGTCCCAATAAGTCTTTAGCAGTGTTGAGCAGGAAATTATTCCCAAAATATGTATATTGTATAGAGGAGAATTTAATAAAGAGAAATAAAAGTGAAGGAACTCGTTTGTCATTTACATCAAAATATTATATCTTTATTATCATTATAATCATTATAAACATTATACAATATGTTACAGACGTGTATATAACATATATAGATCTACTGGTATTATCGAAAATTACACTTTTCAAGCTATTACAAAGATATTTGTGCAGTAAAATTCAAGTGGATTGTTAAAAGTGCCCAATCGAATTTCTAGGAGTGCCCGAATTGACTTATCCGAGTGGTCCAGCAGTATTAATTAAGGGTGTTTGATCAAAGTTCTAACTTTCATATTTTATTTCTTTATTTTACTTGAAAAATGTAATAATTAAATATTTTTAATTAATTACTAATTTAATTACTAATTTTTTAAATAGCATTATAAGTACAGGGCAAAAAAATCTTTAATTTTAATACTTTTCGAGTAAAATGAAATTTAGGGTAATTTTGAATTCCTCGCTTTACACAAAAAGTATTAAAAGTAGGCATTTTTCGCTCTATAGGCACATTTCTTTTTTAAAACAAAATACACTACAGTCTGAAATAGCATTCATTTATAATAATTGTTAAATAAAATAGGGAACTTAATTATAAGATTAGAATTTAGATCCAACGCCCTTAAAAAATGTGCTAAAGAAGCAAAAAAACTTTAATCTCTGTTCATCCGTTAAAAAATTACTCTCTTTTTCGTCAAGGCACATTTGAAATATAAACATTATTCGACCTCGTCGACTTTAACAAAAGTCTCTTGGTACCAGTTATTTTCTTAAATCTCTAAAAATAGTTGTCAGGGCATGCTTCTTGTCTCTCAAAACAAAACTGAAGATGACGATTAATATAGAAAAATATAAAACGTTATAAATTCCATTAGCCAAAATCACAGACGATTATCTTACTTTCTCTGACAAACACCAAATTGAAACATCAGTTAGATAGCTTAGGTGATATAAATATCATAAATATATTATATAAGTAGTCTTACTCTTTACAGGTATGCGGATTGACATTCGTTAACGAATATATCAATTACACATGCTTAATTTAAGCGATCGAAATTATAAACACTTTTGTTATATATCATCCTGCAGTTCCTCAAAAACACTAACTGGGAAAGTAATTTTAAAATCCACTAAATATTACCTGCATGTGTTTATAATTATTGTAAAAAGTCTCTGAAAATGTTTCAAATTGAATTCCATAAAGGCATTTTAATAAACTCTTATAAATTGTAGTTTATATAAAATTCTGTTATAAGGCGTCAAAATATTGGTAATATTTAGGGAGTATAACTCAACATACGAGACTTGATAGTCGATTAATAAAATTCTACAAAAAAAAGGAACTGTCAAGAGAGGAAGAAACAAATATTAAATTTGGTGTATTCTTACTAGTTCAACTTAACATAACAATTGTTTTCAAATTTTCCCCTAAATAAAATGCTCTAATCAGATGCAGATTCGAGCTTAACAACTTAAAGAGATTACTTATTTAACTATTCAATAATTTTGTTTATTCGCGGAAGAACTTTAGTTCTGTATATCTCTGGTAAAAAATTTCTCTGATTATTTTCACTCATAATTTTCTAGTCGAGAGAAATTTCCAGAACCAGAAAGTGTACAAAATCTGCTGGGAAGTATCCAAAAGTATAAACTATTTCTTTAAAATGGAAGTTGCGTTGGTACTTCATGCTATTCGTACAGAGAAGCATTTCTATAAATTATAAAGATTCTGTACGTATTCTTTGCCTAAATGTAAATCTTTACATTTTGATTCTATTTAAATAATCTGTTTCATTAATTGCAACATAAAGGATTCGTAATACTGCACCTACCGCTATTTACAACAACTTTCGTAAAATATTGAATTTTTAAAAAGATTTCGTTTAGTATTAAAATTAACGACAATACATGTCTCTTATGGCCATCATTATTGTTGTCATTGCAGTCATCCTTTTTCCTTAAAATGCCTCAAGATATACAAACAATCGACGATTAATATCTCCAAATTACCTTTTCGACTCCAATAAATTAAAATTATCTTGGAATATTTATCGGTGATTGTATGAATCTCTTATCCCGATAAAAATATCCATTTATGTACATTGTACAAGTTCTGCACAAAAAAATGTATATATATTTATATATCAGTATGTATATTTCGTTTCGAAATCCCAATCAAATCAAATATAAATATCTATAACATTGAAAAATCAAAAGTTAACATCCAATGATTCATAAATATTATACAAATGCAAATTCTCATCTATAAATATTAATGGAGATGCAAAAGTGAAAGAATTTTATGAAGAGTAATAAAAATATTGCCGGTTCGGAAACAGAACAAAAGTGCATTCGTGCTCGATTCTAAGATAAAATACCTATCCTCTCTTATTCTACGGAAGTCTTATGTACGCTGATAATATTTCGCTTTTAGCTTTGAGTATACGATAAACGTTATAACAGCAATAGCGATATTCATAGTGGTACAACGATAATAAAAACGGTGATCGTGGCAACGATGATGATAATGTTATAAAAAGTAGCAGCACCGTCAGTATCAATCGTAAATTATTCTCGCTGCGTTACAAGCAGCCTAAAATTCCCACAATTTTGGAGAAAATTTTTTATCGAACTTCAGTCGTTTACTTACGATTTCGTGAGTTTTGTACGGTTTGCTGCAACTGTTGCAAGGCACGCGAGAGCTTCCAGGTCTGGTGAAGCACACCAAGCTAGAAATATAAAATAATTATATTTACAGTATAATTTAAATAGGTTCACATTTTTTTCTTCCTTTGTTTTTCGAGCATTAAAGAGTCACGCGATCTTCCAATACGAGCCTGTTTCTTAGAATTGAAAATTTATATTTTAAAGAAAATAGAGATTAAAGTGTACTTACATTTTGTGGGCTCTTGGTCGTCGGTTTGTTTAGACAAACTGGTCAAAGCTGCATTACGCGTTATATTCTGTTTACGTGCCTTTCGCTTTTGACTACCAACGAGAAGATTTTTTTCCTCTTCTTTTGGCTCCTCAGTGGGCCTTAAATTTTTTCGGTTACTTTGATTACTAGAATTTCCACTCGCAAACATCTCGTGACTTTTTTTGCTCCCAGGACTAGAGTTCGCTTTTAATAAAATCTTTTTCTTTTTGGTGCGTTGCTGTTTCTTTTTCTCTTGGAATTCTTCCAAACTCAAGGACGGGAGCGCCTCAATCTTTTTCTCCAAGTTAAAGTCCCTAAATTGATAAGAATAAGAATTAATTAAAAGAACTAATAACTGACTGGGATTTTCGCGAGCATTACTGATTTTAATTAATAATTCTCCGTAAAGATAAAATTATCGGACATTATTTTTACATAATTATCTCCACTTGGGAATTTAAAATAGAAAAATTAAGTTTACTTACTCAGCCTTGAATCTTTTGTGATTCCATGGGCCAAAATCTATTTCACCTTCGGCTCCTTCAGTTTCGGTTTCTTCTGGTTTGGAAGCCTCCATATTTCCTTCAGCACTTTAAATTTGAAGTATAGAATTTTTAATTGTTTATGATGTATTAAATAGACTAATTTTCTATTTAATAGAATGATATTTCTCAAAAATTACCTTTCGACAAGATGTTCTAAATCACCACGAGAACTGTTGCCTTCACTGCTAAGGGAATCCGTTTTTTCACTAATATTTGACGAGATTGAATTTCTCCTTCCATTCAATTGTTCCAGAGCACATGATCCAGAAGTTTTTCTGCGTTTGGTTTGCTGAGCTGATGAATTAAAATTCCTTTGCTGCTCAGCAAGAAACTTTTGATAACGCAATCCTTTGCAAGTCCTTTCTCCCCGAAAATTCTGCTCTTCTGTTCCAGACTCATCGAAGTAAGAATTAGTCTCGTTCTTTTCATCGTCGACATCCTGAAAAACATTAATTAATTAAATAATTAATTAATATTCTTTTACATAAAGATATTAGAAAGAATGAGAAAAATAACTACCGTTTGGTGATTGTTATTTGATTCTTGCCTAGTTTTGTTCTTTTCTCCGAATAAATCTACTTTGCAATCCTCTTTTTGTTCCATAGAGAGAGGTAGTTCAGTATATCGTTTTTTTGGAGGTTTGGGAGTGGTTGTGTTATCTGTTTCTACTTTGGGAGTGGAGAGACTAGCTAGTTCATCTGACTCTGATGGTTGAACTTTCTGAGGAGTGAATAGAGAACTGAGTCCACCAATTTGTGATTCATCGGCTAGTTTTCCTGGTTGAATGGCTTCTCCGTCTGTTCTTTCAAATTTCCTGAAATCTGAGGAGGATTCTCCGGACTTTATCTCCTCCGAGCAACTATCACTAGATCCTGCTTCTGATTTCTTGTTTGTAGGCCTTGTAGATAAGGTTCGAAGCGGCGGTGCTGGTAATTTATACCATTTGAAATCCGGATTAGCGTTTAGAAACGCATCTTTATACTAGAATAGAAAAAATGTTTTTATTTTAATTCTACTTTAAAAATGAGTAATATACAGAACGAAAAAATATATAATTATATATAATATTTATCAAGTAGAATGAAGAAATCGAATTTTTACATATCTTATATTAATAAAATGAAATGGAGAAGCAATGTGTTACCTCTTGCGCTAGATTTGTGTAAGAGCGTTTCTGATCAGGGTGAAGAGTGGCCCACCATTCACCGAGAACTCGAGTCACAGCACGGTTTTCCAAATGAGGAAAACCTGAGCGAACTGAACCACGATGTCGTTTACAAAAAATTAGAAATGCATTCATGGGCCTCCTCGCATGATGAGCCGGCTCTCGCAACTCTCGTTGCTCCTGTTAAAAAAATCAAATTGTAAAATATAAAATCTAAACAATAAAAAATTTGTTTTTTGTTACATATAATTGTTTAAACACATTATACATCTGCAGAGCGGAAAGATACTTAATTCTAGTAATTATTGAGTCAAATGGGGAATTTAATTTTGAAGTTAGAACTTGAATTGAATCACCCTTAAGACTCACAAAAATGATAAATTGTCATATATTTGCAGCTGTATAGCTGTACATATATGCTGTATGAGCTGTACAGTTTGTATCAGTTACATAATTCCATAGAGTACAATTTAAATTTATTTTTTAGAAACAGCTTCTGCAATGATAAAATAGTTTTAAACACTATTATAGTTCAAGAGGTTCTTGACTGGTGATATCCAAATAGTACCACCCCGATCAAAGTTCTTATATCACTTTCAAATGCAAATCTGAAGTGACATAAAGTAAGTGATTGTATACAAAATATGCGAATGAAATGCAAACATTGAAATGTAAATCTGCATAGAAAACTTTCAATATAGGTATACGATATTCAATTCGATATCTATGAGCATAAAATATATTATCAATCCAGTCTTTTCAATCATTAATTAGCGGAAAACTTTGTTTTCATCACTTAAAATTCAAATTTGATTTATAAGAAATCAACCCATTATATAACTTGCTATTGAATTTGTTGAATTTGGAGATGAATTAAAAGAAAGCTGAATTCGGAAATGAAATAAAAATTTCATTTGGTATCGGAATAAAAGAAATATTTTCGTTGAATTTGTTTATATTTACATATAGTATTGAATGGAAAATGAAGAATAAGATAATCAATAACTAGAATAGTTACATGGTGCATAAATGTATTGTTCCAGTGATATTCTATTTTTAGAATCTTATTGCTTAGTTAACAAATCTTAAGATTATAGCACTCGTACAAGACAGAGTAAATGTTTTGAAGATTAATAAAATATAAAGTCTTATTATCAGTTACTGGAAAATATAACGATATTAACATCCTGCATAAGCACGTAAGAAAGCAAGAACATACTAGTCCTGTTTATCTGTAATTTCAGTAATTATTTCACATTTCCCACCCTAATTGCTCTTACTTCAAAAATCAAAAAATACAAAATTAAGATAAATTTAAAGCTTAGAATTTCCATTTTAACCAAATGAATTAATTTTTTAATTAAATATTTGATTAGTAAGAAATAGCTGTAATTTGAATGTAGAGGCTGAAATGAAAGATTACCGTATCAAGTTTCCAAGACTTGAGATAAAAAAATCTAACTTGTGCGATAATAAGACTTAAATTATTAGAATTTATAAGTTAAAATTCTAAAATATACTGAATGATGTCACACCATTTGAAGAATTTCATTTCTCAATGATTTCATCATTCACTTTAAGAAAATGTATACAATATTATCAAAAAGTTGTAAGCTAAAGAAGCAAATGTTATTATAAAAGCTATCGAAATTTACTGTAATTATTCTTAATAAAATCTGTCCTACTATTGAGGGATTTTGCAAAATTTCCGAGTTTCAAGGTTAAACAATGATATCGTATGGAATTTTATAAGATATTAACAAAAATTAGGTTAGGTTTTAAAAATAAGTGTATATTTTAATTTGAAGGAAACGATGTGTAGCGAACATCAGATAATTCAGAGAACAATTCAATTTTTGCAAAAATTTCCCGACTGAACCACCTGTTAATAAAAAGTCTGTAAAAGACCTTGATCGCAAAAAAGTCACCCAAAATTATTTTTCATTAACAAGTTGTTAACTTAAACTGTCACTTTGACAGCTGTTCATTCAGATGTAAATAAATATCAGCCAAGTGCTATATAGACTCCTTCTTCGAAGAGTAATAATGACTTGTCATGACTCGCAAACTTTTCGTGGACGATAAACCTCTTTAAAATCATATCCATGCTAACAAGACCAAACGTCAAACTGCACAGCTGATAATTGAATCTAATATTATTTTTAAATTGTCATGTATTTGCAATGACATAGAGAGGCCAGAAATCTGACATGTTTTTTATTCAAAATCAAGCTGTTTTTCAAGTGTACTAAGTTCTGACATATTGCTGAGTTGGTGGTTGAGCATCGTATTATTTTCCCACTTTTCCCACATATCGTTCTCGTTCTCCCTGAAGGAAAATATTCAACGGCAAATTACGTACCTTTTGCTGATGCTCGTTGGCAGCCATTTCTGATTTCACTTGACAATTCACTCAATAACGCATAATAAAGATAAAGCTTCGACACAGAGAGTCTTTCTCTCTCGGGTTTTGCTATTCTCTTTCTGCGTTCTGCCAGTCCTCGAATCAGTTTAGAGCAAATGTTCACAAACCTTCTCAGCCACTCCTAAAGGCATTTCCTTTGTTTAGCGACAAGTTCTTCCCCTTTGCACATAAGAGAACGCGAATTTCCGACCCAGTGACGTGCCAACTCACAAAACGGAGGAGATGTAAACTAAATGACATTTGCTATATAAATGATTTGTTGCTACGGTTTAGCAGCACGTTCGCACTTACAGTATGCAAACGTCACGATTTATGGTATTGAAAATGTCACTGTCACAAAATTGGCACTGTGACGTTTTTCTATTTTGTTGCACATTCAAACTTGCACTTTTCCTTTTTTCACGAATCGCACTGATTACTCTGATCAGTCTTTTTTGTGTGAAGAGAACGATCGCCACGAATGTTGTTTTCTCATCACGAAAAGAATGCGTGTTCTTGTTCTCGATCGACTTGACTGGACCTTCAATCGCTCACTTCTGTCTCTAGAGATTTGAATTTCCCGCGCTCAGATGACAACAATTAAAACAAAATCAATGTCATCGTTTTTAATTCTTGAGTCATTTGTTCACGTTTTATTGATGACTTTTGACTTGAAATAGAGTTTTCAATATTATTTTGATTATGAGCAGAATCGAAAATTGTCTTTTTTGTGATAAAATGTCCAGAAGTTAAGTTTTACTCGTTGGCAACGACAATTATCTTCAACCAATCAGCGAGTCTCGTCTTTCATTAACAAAAGCAAAAGCACTCAAGTTTTTGGTTATATTTGTGTTGGTTGAGTGACCACGTGATTACTGATTACTCTTTTCCAATACATATACATATTGATATTAAGATATTAAGGATATTAAGCATGAACCACGATGTTTGATATTTAGTGATTGTTGTAACTTTGCAAACAATACATCAAGAACTGAAACAAAATGATCAGAAACTACGTGCAGAGTAGCCGATTTATTGAATCTTTGCCTCTGCGACTGTCAAGTGTTTTTTATTGTACTAAAGTAAGAAGTTTTCCTTATTCCTAACCTAAAGTTACTTCATATTTATTTTTCTTATTTTTTAAATGAAAAATTTACAATGAAGAATACATTAATGCATTATAAAGTAGCTGTACATCTCGTTTAAATTTTAAACTTGTAAATTTTCATGGTAGTTATTTCGTTCTCTATGTTTTTGTTCTGTATTTATTACTTTTCTTCTCAGTTTACAAATGGAATTTTTTTCTTGTTTTTGTGAAATAGCACCTTATTTCTTTCACATTTTCTGGGAACTAAGTTTTATACGATATTCGTCAAAAGATTGACACAATTCGCATGTGAAAAGCTATAGTATAAAAGATAAAATAACTGTTAGTCTCATTCTGTCTACAATTTTTTTCATCGCTTATCTTGAAGAACAAATGAGAATATCTTTCAGAAACTATCGAAAATCATCCCAGATTTGAAAATATAATTCTACTATTATTTAATTTTAGGATCTCGAAATTAAAACTTATCATTATTTTAAGCTTTGAATAAGTAAAGGCTTTTTTAAACAGCAACATTACAAAAACAATTTTCCAGTAATGCTCACTCTTATCTCTATTTTTACATTTTTGATTAGTGATATCAATGCTGATAAGCATTAGGAAGATTTATTTTGAAAATTACACTGCTGACAAGATAATACGAGACATATTTAACTTTCAGTTGATTTGACATTTCAACATATCTTGAAGATGATCATTTTAGGAATTTTTAATTCACAAATACTTACCTGATAACATAAAATTAGAACCGGGTTTGTATTTAATTTTAAAACTTTTAACAATTTATTTTTCTGAAAATAGACTCCGAGAAGAAAAGATGATCCAAGAGTTCAGGCGAAAGCTGAAAGAAGGAAAATTCAATTGTTTGAACCTGAAAACCCAATTGATAAAACGTTCAGGATTTTAAAACGAGATATTGTAAGGTTTAAAAACAAATGGTTAAGCGTGAAACCATATTATTCACGTAATAATGGAATGCGTATGTGCTGGACAAAGGATGATGACGAACACGATTTTCCACGAGATTGTGATATTTTAATAATTGGTGGAGGTGCAATGGGTGCTTCTGTGGCCTATCACCTGAAAGAACGTGCTGGAGAAGGTTTAAAAATTATTGTCCTTGAGAAAGATCTTTCGGTAAAAATATAAATAAACATGAAGCACTATTTACTTACGATTAATTATCTTCTCAAGTAATTACACCTACATTTAATTCCAGTATTCAAAATCTTCAACAACTCTTTCCGTTGGTGGAATTCGTCAACAATTCTCCTTGGAAGAAAATATAGAAATGTCCTTGTACGGTGCAGAATTTATTCGAAATATTAATGATCACTTGGGAGTTCCAGGAGATCCTCCAATCGATATACAATATCGACCTTACGGATATTTATTCTTATCCTCGGAAAAAGGTGCTGAAGATATGATAGAAAATACAAAACTGCAACGAGAAATGGGGGCAAAAAATGTTCTTATGAAACCAGAAAAGTTGAAGGAAAGGTTTCCTTGGATAAATACGGAAGGTGTAGCTTTAGGTTGTCTTGGACTTGAAAAAGAGGGTTGGTTCGACCCTTGGACATTCTTGTACGCATTGAAGAAAAAAACTATTCATCAAGGAACCTATTATGTTGAAGCAGAAGCGAAAGAATTTGTGTTTGAGAATTTGTCGAATGTGGTTTATGAGGATCCAAATGAAATCACAGGCCAAACTTCTAATAACGTAATTGTACGAACAGTTTTTTTATGTTGTTCCCTTTTTTAAATTTTCCATTTGCATTATTTTATGTTTAATTTGATTTTTAGGTAGAAACCTCAGATGGAAAGCAAAAGAAAATTCAATTCGCAAACTGTGTAATTGCAGCAGGTGCAAATAGTGGAGAAATTGCTAAACTTGCCAGAATTGGGAATGCTCCAGGCGTTCTGTCAGTTCCACTGCCAGTAGAACCTAGGTAACAAATTCATAAATTTAGTTAATTAAAAAATTAACATTGAAATAAAAAATTAAGTCTAATCATTTTAATGGAGTAGCAAATTTTGAATTTTCATTTTATTTCCAGAAAACGATTCGTTTACTGTTTCCACAGTCCCGATGGTCCGGGTATAAATGTTCCAATGACTATAGATCCCTCTGGAACTTACTTTAGGTAAAAAGACTTTTGAATACTCTGAAAATATTAATATAAGAGTATTAGACTAAATTTACAGGCATTAAAATTAAATTTCAGGAGAGAAGGTTTAGCAGGGAATTTTATTTGTGGACGATGTCCACCTGAAGGAGAAGAAGAACCGTCAGTTAGCAATTTGGAAGTAGACCATGAATTCTTTGAGAAAAATATATGGCCAGTCCTTGCCCATCGTGTAAAAAGTTTCGAAAATTTAAAGGTATGCTTATTTTATAAACATTTAAAACACAGAAAATAAATTTAAATTATTTCACTGAATGATTAATGGTTTTTCTATATTTCTTTTAGGTTCAATCTTCATGGGCTGGATATTACGAGTACAATACTTTTGATCAGAATGGAGTTGTTGGTATCCATCCTTACTATCATAATTTTTACTTTGCAACGGGATTTAGTGGTCATGGAATTCAGCAATCGCCAGCAGTAGGACGAGCAGTTACAGAAATGATGTTGGACTCAGAATTCTCTACGATAGATTTAACTAGATTGACCTTTGATAGGTTCTTTACGGTAGAACCCATGCGAGAAATAAATATTGTGTAGAAACAAGTTATTACAATGGGTCTAGTAATACAAGAATTATTTGTCTAGATTTTTTCACAGAAAGAATGTGAGAAAATTAAGTTATTTTCTTTTTAAAAAGGAAACCGATTTTTTATCTTCTTTAAATCAACTTTGTTGTTATCAACAATTGTAGCAATAGTTCAAGAAGCGAATATCATTATTATGATTTCTATCTTCTAAATTACATATTGCATTTTATTTCTTTAAAAGCCTTTAGATAAATGAAATTTATTAAATTAATAATAAAGTAATATTGTATTATAAATTATTATTCCAAGTTCTTGTCTTTGCCTACTCAGAGAAATCAAATTTTATACATATCTATGTTTAAGAAAATGAATAACAAGTAAAATTTTTTTAAATTAAATGTAGGTTTTACTAGTTTTGACAAATTATTTGTACAAGAAAATTGAACATTAAATGCAGCATTTTTTTTACAGTAATAAACAGTTTTCGGAGCAGAAAAACTTAAAAATATGTACAAAATTGTGTCTGTTGTAACTCATTAAACAGTTTCGAGGTACGATTTTTAAAGAGTTAACAGGAAGCAATAATTTATTTAAACTGTTGTGGTGGGGGTCCAAAAATTCCACCGCTGAGTTTACTCGCTGTACGTGAAGGTGCGAAGCCCAGCATTTTTTGTATATTCTGTCTTATGCTCATTGTACACAAAATGTATAAGAATATAAAAGAGCATTCCGTGAAGTCATTTCCAGGAAGATTTCTATGAGAGAGGCCTTGAATCCAACTAATAGGAACGAATGGCAGTTTGGCAACAACTCTGCCATCAAAAATACTGTTGAACATGCTCAAAAGAGCAGTAAATGCAAATCCAATTGCAAACATGGACTTCATTTTAACAAGAGACAAATCTCGATTGTTATTCTTTAGTCTTTCCTCCTCTCGTTCAATTTTTTTCTTTTGTTGTTTATCCAAAGTGTCTCCATGAACTTCTTTTCTCTTTTCCACTATGAAAAAGAAATGATTCAGGAAGTGTTAATGTAAAGATGTCAATGATTTAATTACATTAAGGAACTTCATGAATTTAAAAGCCATCGATTTCGTATAGTAGTATAAATATTTTCAAAGAAATTTTGAGGTATAAATAAAAGAACTCACAAAAAATATATTATTTAACTGTAATCACTGATCAATAATTATTAATTGAGAAAATCTGAGAAACTTACATTTTTTACTTTGTTTTTCTACTTCTTGCTTCAACTTTTGATATTTTTCGGTTCGGTATACCATCAACCATGTAAGACCTGAATAAAATACATAAATATAATTTCTATATGTATCAATATTTGTGTTCAAATTGTAAGTTTATAAAGTAAAATATATAGCAAAAATGAATTAACTAAATAATTGGGAATTTTTACCTTCACCCAAAAGAGCTGTGCAAACACTGATAAATACGATTAAAATAGTATCAGCCCACATATTAGCACGTAAAGTAAACAATTAAACACAAGTTGATATTTTGAGATCGTTCACAGAAGATATGAGAAGATTTTTGTCAGAAGTTTATTGAAAACTATGTATTAATTTTTGCCAAGAACACGTCGACTTGGAGATTCAGAAGATTACCTGACACCTGACACTTTTATATTTTCTGTTAATTTTCCTATTTTGGTGGAAAATTATGAAAGTTTGGACAATTTGGAGAATTTTTCATGACACGTGACATTTTATTTTTGGTTATGGCAGAAGGTGGCGATCCTGGTGTCGTGGCGATGCAATTACTCCAGGCGGCAATTTTAAATAGGTGGTGCATTGATTCTTTAAATACTTAATTAAATTAATTTAAAAATATGTAGTTTAGTTGGTTTAGAGAAAGATCTACAAAATGACAGGTCGCACGATGAGATATTACTCAATTGTTTTTCAATAATCAAGCAACAATTGTAAAACTGTCAGAAAATATGCCTTTTTTTCCTCTTCTTAATCTTAAAAAATGTGCATAACTTTAACTCAAAAAAATCATTGAAAATCGTTACTTTCCATAAGAAGTCATTATTTATTAAAATAATTACTTTTTTCAGCGGAATTTCTTTATTTTTAACCAATAAGATCTCAAATTTCCTATACCGTAGTGCGCTCTTTGCTCAAAAACCTAAAAAAAATGCATTCTATTTTCAGGCTCAGGGCCGTATCTATACAAGGAAGAGAGTAACAAGTACCCCTACCTGAACATAACCTTAAATAAAGTGAGCGACAGCATTTGACTCCAAATTCAATTTAAATATTCCTGATTATTCCTGTTTATTGATTTATACAGTGAATTGAAAATACTAAACTTGTAAAGACTATTGAAAGGAAGTGAAAATTAAAATCGTCAAACAACTTCAAAAAATTGAAATTGCGTATTTGACATTTGAGAAGAAAACGAATTAAATAAACTGACGAGCCATCAAGGTATGGAAACGTCATTCAACGTCATTTGATTTACACACGAAAAAGATGCAAAAAGTTGCATCTTGCAATACCGCTACGGGATCTTATGCTGGTTTTACTTGATTGGCTTTCTCTGTATCTTCAGGAAAAAGGGAGTTTTTTCGTGTAAAAAAGTCTATACCTTTTTGCAACTTTTTGGTGTCTAACGAATTGGTAAAGGTTTGAAAAGCAAGGAAAACGTGAAACATTTATACATAACTTCGTGGAGAAAATAAACAAGATGTTCGGTTCTCCGTCGTCAAACTCATCGTCTGATGATGAGGCTCAGGACGACCTTGGACTGAGAGAAGATGTCAAACATAAAGCTAGTTCAAGAGGTCGAAGACGTCCATACAGAGCACACAGAGATTTCCACACAACAGATCGCCCAACAGGTTAAATATATTTATTTATGTACTACGTATTTATTTTATGTTTTTCAAAAATATTCTCTAGAATTATTTACTGTATTGTTTAGTATGAAAAAAAATATATATCAAATAAATTCAAAATTAATTGTAATTAACAGTTAAACATTTTTTTAGGATCTGAATTGACGCGCCGTGAAGAGAATCCCTTTAGCTTCAAGCACTTTTTGAAGAATGATTCTCAAACAAATTATCACTATAAAGGAGCAAGACCAAAGGTTTATACTGTGCATTCGGCAAACAGCGAATCTAGTAGTCATGAAAGAGAAGGTGGTGTTTATCCTTGTAACCCTACCGAACTACCAGATTTCGTACAGGATCACTTAGTGATCGAGCAATGTTATGTCGATCATGATAGAATTACATCTCCTGCCACTGAAGTGGACAACCTGCCCGATTTCGCTTTAAATAGCATGGAAAGGCGACTAAATCGACACTCGAATGATACTAAAAAGAACCAAGTTGATGGAGAGAAAAATTATTCGTTCGATCTAGCCGATCATTTAGACAGGAGGAGAAGAAATCATGTTTCCTCTAATTCTTCTCATTCAGACCCTCTGGACTTGCCTAATTTTAATGTCAATGAAAACGCTAATGGACCTGAATCTCGAAGTAAGAAAAGTTTGAAAGAATCCTTTCCATTTTTTTATTCATAGCCTTTTAAATTCATAAAATTTTTTTATTTATTTGTTTAATACCTGTTGGGAGGTTTGTAAAGAATATTTTCCAATAGGTTTTCCATTCGATTTACAAATACCTCCTGTGGAATCGGATGATGTCCTTTCAAATGGGCAATCGAATGGTGTTTCAAATATTGTGAAGTCGTTACCAGATTTTTTGAGTGACGGTCCAATTCGAAATAAAGGAACAGTTTCCAACGATCGGCCGGATTCCAGTTTGAACGGTTCTACAGAACATAGGGTGCTTACTTTTTTGTGAATTAATTACTAGATTGAGTGGTTGGTGTTTAACATGAAATGGCTAAAAATAAATTATTTTCGATTTGCAGTTAACGCTAGAAAACGAAAGACTGCTCCGTGAGTTGGAAATTGCACGAAGACAAGCGAGTGAGAGGGCCTCGAGGTATAATACAAAAATAACAAAACCTAAATCTTATAATTGTAATTTTTATTATAAAATCATTAACTAAAAATTTACAGAATTCAGACTCTCGAAAGTCAATTATTATCTAGAAGGCAAGAGGATCACGAAGAGACGGTGAATCTTGAAAAGGCTATGGAAAAAGTGGAAGATAATTTAAAAAGAAGTACCGTAAGTCGAATAAAACTCATATAAGTCTAATAAAATTTCATTTGTACAATATTCAGTGAAAGTGCAGATTTTAAATGCGAGAATATGAAAGGCTGTTAAAATTGAATTTAACTTTAATTTGTATTGAACAATTTTGCAGAGACGAGCCGTTCACGCAGAGAATATGGTAGCATCTTTAAAAACAGAAATTGGAGAATTGAACGTGAATAGAATCTATTTTTTGAAATTTGCTCTTAATATTTACAAATTTCGCGAAGATATTAAGTTCAAATATTTCTTTTAGAATGAAGTCTCTATGCTACGATCGGAAAATCGAGAATTGAGAGCTGCAATTGGCGGAGGTTGCAGTAATTGTAATAATGCCTGTGTAGATGGAAAAATAAAAAAGTTGGCTAGTGATTTGCGAACAGCAGCTTCTACAGCAGAAGTGTCACTTAGGTAACTACAAATTTTAGATTGAAGATATTTTACTCAAATATTGAGATTACTCTCATTATTTATTCAAGTTGTTCAAGTCTTATCTAATTATCTAATATAAAAAATTTTAATTGTTTGCAGACAATTAATATCCGGAGTAGGGAATTTAAGAGTATTAGCCTCAGCCTTAGAGAATTTGGACAGAATAGAGGACCGAACCAAAGATTTCTTACCAGACTCTGACGATGAAAATGCCACAGGACCGGCGTTGTAGACCAACTAATTAAAATACCGAATAAAGAGAGAGAAGAAATATATTTTTATCACTTCTTTCTCTTTATCAACTTTTATAATTAAGATTTAACACATCACCGATCCTAGTGATCACCATTTACAGTTTTCGAGTCGAATTGAAACTTCTATTTTAAGCGTGTTATTTTAAATATTAGCAACACCTTTTGTACATATTAATAGACTGCTTTTAGCACCTGTTTAAAATTACAGACATTTTTTACTATCTACTACTTCGTAATAACTTCATTTCGTATTCAGGGTGTTGAATAAAGAAGTCACAGAAAGTTATAAAATATAATGTTTTATAAATTGTTTATTCTACACCCTTATCTGTCTATAAACAAGAAATGTAAACCTGTAGAGAGAGAGAGAGAGAGAGAGAGAGAGAGAGAGAGAGAG